>VXAD01008756.1:2374716-2612799 GCA_013399195.1 Dicrurus megarhynchus
TAGCTCTGCTAAGGTTCCATGCTTCCACTTGGGCCAGAGGATTCCATGATTTACACCAAGCTGTCATCAGGCAGCACTGCCATTTTTTATGTGTAGTTATGAATGCAGCATTAACTAGACCAAACAACAAGACAGGATTGTGCATCACACGCTGCAAGCGCTTTAGACTCTACTGATGAATAGGCAAGGCCATCTCTATAATTTGTGCACTAAGAAAGAAAAAAAAAGTGGGTGAGATTATAGCAATAAAAATGGAAATTAAAGGCATGAATACAGCAAATAGATTATGCTATCATTCCAGAGCAGACAGCAGAGAAGTCACAGTTGCCCATTTATGTTTTGACAGTTCATGCATCAGATGAGATTTTCAAAGAGGGGTACCACTGTTTGGGGAAGTGGAGAACAGAACAGTTGCTGCTAAGTGTGAATTTAACAGTGCATTTATTATTTTCACAACTTGCTTTTGGATAAGCTGGCAAAAAAGCCATTTCCCTAAAGAAAAAAAAAACCCCAGAAATTCATATCATGCAGGAAAAATGTCACAGTCAGGCATGTTATCTGTCAATTTATCTCCCTTTTACAGTCGTCCTAACCAGACACCTCAAAGGAAAATTCAAAAGCCATCAGAGTCTCCTGTTTTCTACCAGAGCTACATACAGGCTGACATAGCCTGCTCAGCAGCTCGTACAGTCTCCAAGAGATGAGCAGTTTAAGCCCACACCAATGACACCCTGAAAGATTCAGACATGTCCAGGACAGTTCCCAAGCACAGGAACACGACTGTCTGAGTCTGAACGACTGTGTGATAGAACCTGGCCCATCCCCACATGAATTTTTCCCAACCAAATGCACTGTGTGATTTGGCAGCTGGGTCAGGGACTTTTCTCAACAGGCAGCTATCCCATCTCAGGAGTTAGGACAGCTTGCTCACACAGAAACAAACTGCTGGATACCAGGATCTCACAATGCCTGACAGCCTCCCCCACTGTGTAAAAATTCATATAATAGAAGCTGGTTTAGACACAGTCTTAGTTTACCTCCCAGAAACAGCTGTATATGCTCACAGCATGCTTTTGAAAGTTTTGGTAAGTTTTATTTTCTGCCAAGTCCTACGGCTTGAACTCTAAACCTAATTAGGCAGTGTGAGGAAAACAAGAATTTCTATTTCATTGTTCAGCTCTGCCACTCTTAAATTTTACTGAATTTCAACTGAGCTTTGCCACAAGGAGCAGACAAAAAGTATCTTCCCTGCTTCTTTTTCTGGACCACTACTTCACATAATTTAATAATATCCACTATTACTCCTTTCCTTTCTAAGGGCACAGTCCCAAGAGTTTTAATATCTTTGATATAAAATCTTACGTGCCTTCCCCAAGTTCTCACCTGCTTTGCAATAACCTTTCTTGCATTAGCAACCTACTCATAGTGCAGTTTCTACCTCTGCATACATTATTTTTTCTGTGTATTCTTCTATTTTTGGCTTTACACATATCTCTCTACATCAGATTGAGTTTTTCTGTGAACTATAGGTTTCCTTCTGGCACCGATACCACAAAGTTATGGCACTACAAAGTATAGACATTGATTAAATTTTCCGCTTCAGTGATATGTCAATATGGTGGGTTGACCCCGGCTGGACACCAAGTGCCCACCTAAGCCACTTGATCCACTTCCCTCAGCTTGACAGGTGAGAGAAAATGTAATGAAAGGCTTGTGGGACAAGATAAGGACAAAGAGAGATCACTCACCAATTACTGTCATGGGCAAAACAGTTTGGGAAAATTTATTTAACATATTACCAGAGTAGAGTAATGAGAAATAAACCCCAAGTCTCAGACCACCTACCTGCCACTCTTCGCTTCTTCCTGGGCTTAACTTTGCTCTTGAATTCTCTATCTCCTCCACCTCAGTGACACTGATGAATGGAGAATGGGGGCTGTGGTCCATTCATCACATGCTTTTTGTCTGTCTCTGCTGCTTCTTGTCCCTCAGAGGAAGGATTCACACTCTTCCCCTGCTCCAGTGTGGCATCCTCCCATAGAAGACAGTCCTCCATTAACTTCTCCAACGTGAGATCTTGCCATGGGCTGCAGTCCTTCAAGAGCTGCTCCAGTGTGGGTCCCCACAGTATAACAAGTCCTGCCAGCAAACCTGCTCCAGAGTGGGCTCCTCTCTGCACAGGAGCACAGGTCCTGCCAGAACTGTGCTCCAGAACGGACTTCCCACAGAATCACAGCCTCCTTTGGGCATCCCTCTGCTCTGGTGTGGGCTCTTCCACATGCTCCAGGTGGATCTCTGCTTCCCCTAGGACACCCATGGGCTGCAGGGGCACAGCTGCCTCCCCATGGTCTGCACCAGGGGCTGCAGGGGAATCTCTGCTCTGGCGCTTGGGGCACCTCCTGCCCCTCCTTCTCCCCTGACCTTGGTGACTCTCATGTATTATCACTCCTCTCTCCATCTACAATGGCACCGTTTTTTCCTCCCTCTTCTTAACTCTGCTATCCCAGAGGTGCTGCCATTGTCACTGATAGGCTCAGCCTTGGCCAGTGGAGGGTCTGTCCTGGAGCCAGCTGGCATTGGCTCTGCTGGATATGGGCGAAGCTTCTGGCTGGTTCTCACAGAACCCATCCCTGTAGACCGCTGTGACCAAACCCAAGCCATGCAAACCAAATAGAGTCACTTTGGACATCTTGATGCTGACTGGCAGAAGGACTTGAAATGAGCTAAATGAATGGGCCACATGGCAGCAAACACATCTCTTTGGGTTTCCCTCCTAGTTGTAAATGCGATTTGCAAATTTTCTCATCTTGCTTCTCAGTCAGTTCCTTCCCAAATCACAAATGTACAGGGAGGTCACCCACTGTGAGCTGTTTGTAATGAGACGTGATCATTTAATCCTCTATTTTACCTTCTGTTTTCTAGTTAATTTTAAATTCATGTCATTCCTTTATTCTTCACTCACAACAGCTTATTTTTTTTCCTACTAACCTTGTGTGAGACATTTCAGAAGTTCTCTGAAACCTCTTGCTAGCACATTTTCTGTGAGCATGCAAGGCACAGATGCAGGCATGATGTCTAAGACAGAGCCAACTGAGTGTTTCGTGCTGGCACAAAGCACCTTTGCAACTCAGAGAGGAGGTAAATCTTGTGTGCACCTATTCAGGTCCCAGTAGCCATCTTAAAAGTACTTATGAGCAGCTTAGGCCCACCCATTCTTTTGCTGACCTTCAGTTTTTCTCCCCATTTCTCACTTTCTCAGTTTTTCAGAAGACAGAATTCATATTCCATGCTTCTCCTCATTTCCAGGGCTCTTTGTGTCTGTAGGTTGAATCCAGCTTCTGAAAGCAGAGGGAAGCAGACCAGGTGAGAATCTGCAGGTACTACACAGAGTAGTAAAGCCACTCCTCTCCCTGCTGGAAACACCCACCTGGAGCCATGTTGCAGCCACATAGCCTGGTTCCAGAGCTATTTCCCCAGTGCTTCTTGTGCTCACTTAGCACACCTAGATCCTTTTGCCTCCATCATTCTGCTGAGCGACCTCCTGGCTTCTCGGAGTGTGAAGCCACACTCCCAGGCTGAAAACTACAGCCTATGCTACTCAAATCGTGCCCCATTTCTGTTATTCCCTTCCTCGAGTACTTTCCATGGAGTGCCCCAAGCACTCCTCATACCCATAATATATCCAAACAATGAATTGAATCACTAAGTCAATGAGAAAGAACATTTTCCATTCCACAAAAAGCTTCAAGCTTTCTTAAAATCCTCATCCAAAACCCATTGCTTCAGTCTTCCTTTGGTTAGGAACTGCATGCTTGCAACCCTCACAAACCTTTCACACGTGAACATACACTTAAAATCCGGCAGCACATTGCTCTGTGCTTCAGCAGTTTGTACTAACATGTATTCTGACACTTCAGTCTTTATAGATAATACCTCAACTTCATCACTAAGGAAAGAAAGCAAGCCTATGGTAGATGCATCCCCAGCAGTGAAAGCAGATATTAGGAAATTAAGCATTCCCAGAAGATATTTATCTTCCCTCTTTCATCAGTTGATCCCTGCTGATAGGGCAGAGGCAATAATACTGGCTGTTCAGTACAAAAACAGTCTTCTTCCATAAAACTCTAGGCATTTGGCCACTAAATAATACTTTAGCACTTGTCTCTCCCACATGATTGGCCTCCTTTATTGAGTTTGATGGGACAAATTTTCAAATTTTCTGGAGGCTAGTTGTTGAAGAAATTCCTCACATCCTGATGTTTGGTCACATTGCTTTACTTTGGAGTTTAGGGCTTTGTTTAGACCTTGTTATTATTATTATTTTAACAGTTCATTTGCCATTCTCAAGCTGCTTCCTGAAATTGCATCCAAAAAACCTTGGACTCCCACACTGCCCACAATCCCTTACTTACGTTACAATGTGTGCACCGAGACCAAGCATTTGGTGCCATCTCCTTGGGCCTCCAATTGGCATTAAAACAAAGGCCTGTGCAGTAAAAACAGCTGCTTTGTAAAAGGACCCTTTGGAAAACAGACTTTGACTGCTACTGCAAAACAAGAGGTTCCTGAACTCTTTTAGCTGGTAGCAAATGGAATCGAACACACAGCTCCAGCCAGCCTGTTCCCTGCTGAAGGGCATCCCTACAGTAGAAAAGGGGGAACACAACTGCGTCAAGGCAATTCAAAAAAAAGCCTTTATTTAGCAAAATTGTTTAAACTCTGCCTCTTGAGTACACTGTGCAGATGGCCCACTGTCAAAATCCCTATCTCCCTCCACTAGCTGAAGCAGCAATAGCCCTAAAGTACTCTTTGAGATAATGAATGTGACACTACCCCAAGATTCAGGTCATAGTCCCATTTGTGTCTCGAGGCTCTAAAAATCAGCTCTGCCTGTGAATCCGGTCCGGCTGCAGGAGCTGGGCGCAGCATTCCACCGGGGCAAAAGCCTGGTTCCTCCGCCAGCACAGGCACAGCTCGTTGTTCTGCAGCACCACGTGCCAGCAGCACCTCAGGGATGCTTAAAACTAATTTATCATCCAACTAGGCACAGCATGGGCTTCGCAGCAGAGAGGGCAGACATCTCTAATCTGGTTCAGGGACCGCTTTAAAGTTGCTGCCACAGCTTAAAAGGAGAAACCGAGTAGGGAGAGATGCTTCTCTGTGTTTTCACTCTTGAAGCCGGAGCACAAAAGGGCACCCAAGGCATACGTTCAGCCCCACTGCCTGAAATATTACAGGCTCTTGTGTACCCTACTGAAGCCTTGAAAAATGTGAAATGGACTAAAATTCTTCCACCCACTCTTTTTCCACACAAAATCAAGCTAGGAGAGAAATGGGGAGAAAGGAAGAGATGCAAAAGGACCCATCAGAGGAATGATGATTAACACAGGGAAGGTGTGCAATGCCCTAAGATAGGAGGTCCTAAAGCAAGGTCTGCAATTCAGACAAGTTTCATGCCTTTTTCTGAAATTGGAGTGTGGGCAATTCCCCTTTTCTTAAAGCTATTGGAAAATTACCCAATGACAGTTTTTAACTTACATTCATATTCCCTGCAAACTAAACATTACTTTTAGTTAAAATGATGGAGACCAAAATACTCATACACAGGATTTTCAAACTTACTGGGCTCTACCTGTACAGTAATTCCTGCCAAGTGATGGGAAATGCTTGAAAAAAAATCTTAGTGCTTCCCATAGGAACTTGTATGTTTTCTGCCAGTACCGTAACATACTCCTGCAGTCATAAGTGCTGGAAACTGAATTAAAACAAAGGTGCGTAAGAGGCAATTTCAGCACTGTTCTTTGTATAATCCCAACAAATGATGGTACAGGTCAGCACTGGCTTTGGCTGGACACTATCACTTCAGGAGATACTCACAGTAACCCATCAGACCTACTTTATTTTGCATTTCCTAGGGTAATGTGAAATATTCTTCTCCAAACTAAGTGCACATATACACCTTGACTGTTTTACAGGAAGACCATTTAAAGCACAGTGTAATTAAATGCCACACCATTAATCTATTTTGTGTACTGTGGTCTTAGGTAAGGCTGTTTCTAGCTATCAAAGATTTTTATGTCTTTCAGAGACAGAGGTTAAAATAGGCTTTAGCATAATTGGTAGCAATGATCTAATACTTTCAGCTTAAAGGCAGCATTATTGTAGCTATAAAACAGGTGAGAACATTTAAACGCTGAACAGAATTGGTTTGTTAACTCTTGCTCAGAAACTACAGTCTTTAAGACTCGTTATTTTTTTGTAAGCGTACATAAAATCACCAATGACATTAAAAATAATCATTAGCAAGCTAAAAATGTCCAGCAAGTGAAAAACATAAAATAAAGTTTTGCCTGAGTCACATAGTTTAATAAGAAAAAACCAGCAGAGATTTCTCATGTCATTTATATTTGATATGAGTACTATACACTGCTGTGTGGGCACTTAAAAAAATAGAACTAAAAACAGAAATAAAAACTCCCTCATGTCTTCTTCAACAATTCTTTAAACATAGTGTACGAACATCTTACTGAACCCTTAGGTACTAGGTGTTACAGAAAGCATTATAGTAAGAAATCTCCATATTTGAACTGAATTGCTGTTCATAGTTAGGCCTTTGCCTGAAGCCAATGCAACTGTCAGCAATCACAGAGATGTGAGACAGACCTCCACACTCAACATCCCACCTCAGTGTGCTGGTTCCAAGTGGAGAAAAAGGATAAGAAACTGATATAAACCAACTGTCAAAAAATTTTTTTGTTTGTAACTCATTTTCATCCTGAATGAGAACAATGAAAGCAAGCTGCTCTGCAGCAAGCCAGTGTCAAGTTATAGCCATGGATTTTTTTTCCATCCTCTATGAGCAGAATTTAAAGCAACAGTTCAGGTTTAAAGCCAGGAAAAGTATAGAGGTGTATACAGAGACTTAGTCTGAGGTTTTAGAAGTCTTAGTTTCATATGGGGGACACCACAGACTACCTAAAGATACCCTACTGGTATGATCCAAAGATTCCACACAAGAAAACAATTCTTACAAAATTGAGCCCAGGCATGACAAGTCCCTAACACACCTCTGAAATCTCAATAATCAGCAAAACCGTCACTGGTCACTGCCTCTACACAAACATCCAAAACCTCCCGAAACTCAGCAACTGTGAAACACCCTCAGGCTGCTGCATGGGATTGATCTACCCTGGTAATTATCAGAATGTAAAATACATCACAGAACATCCTGAGTTGGAAGGGACCCTCAGGAATCATCGAACTCCTGGCCCTGCACAGGACACCCCAAGAGTCATACCAAGTGCCTCAGAGCATTGTCCAAATAGTTCTTGAACTCTGTCATGCTTGATGCTGTGACCACTTCCCTGGGGAGCCTGTTCCAGTGCCCAACCACCCTCTGGGTGAAGAACCTTTTCCTGATATCCAACCTAAACCTCCCCTGCCTCAGCTTCATTCTCCTCTGGTCCTGTCACTGGTCACCAGAGAGAAGAGATCAGTGCCTGCCCCTCCTCTTCCCCTTGTGAGGATGTTGAAGACCGCAATGAGGTCTCCCCTCAGTCTCCTCCAGGCTGAACAGACCAAGGGACCACCTCAGTTGCTGCTCATATGACTTTCCCTTCGGGCCCTTTACCACTGTTACTGCCTTCCTCTGGACACTCTCTAGCAGCTCCATGTCTTTCTTATATTGTGACACCCAGAACTGTCCCCAGCACTCGAGGTGAGGCTGCCCCAGTGCAGAGCAGAGCGGGACAATCCCCTCCCTTGCCCGGCTGGCGATGCTGTGCCTGATGCCCCCCAGGACAGGGTTGTCCCTCCTGGCTGCCAGGGCACTGCTGACTCATGTTCAACTTGCCATCAACCAGGACCCCCAGGTCTCTTTCTGCTGTGTTGCTCTCCAGCATCTCATTCCCCAGTCTGTCCATACATCCAGGGCTGCCCCATCCCAGGTGCAGAATCTGGCACTTTCCCTTGTTGAACTTCATATGGTTGGTGATTGCCATCTTTAATTTATTGAGGTCTCTCTTCAGGGGCCCTCTACTTTCCAGGGAATCAAGAGTTCCTCCCAATTTAGTATCACTGGCAGGCTTACTTAGCCCTTAATGAAGAAGAGCACAGGGCTGAGGACGGAGCCCTGTGGAACCCCACCAGTGACAGGTCACCACTCTGATGTCACCCCATGCACTATAACCCTGTGTACCTGACCCATGAGCCAGCTGCTCGCCCATCACATGATGCATTTATCCAGCTGTGTGCTGGACATTTTATCCAGAAGGATACTGTGAGACAGTATGAAAAGCTTTAGTGTAATCCAAAAAGATTACATCACCTGGCTTCCCTTGATCAACCAGGTGGGTTACTTTGTTGTAAAAGGAAATCAGGTTTGAAAAGCAGGTTCCCACACAAAGCCCTGCTAGCTGTGACCAATGACTGTGTTGTCCTTCAGGTGTTTTTCAATATGCACTAGTTAGTCCATTTTGAAAGCAGCCAGCATTTCCAAAATGCAGTTAGTCTCATAAATATACACACCTAAAACCGCTCAGAAATCTTGAAGTGGTTGGTTTGGTTTTGTTTTTTTTTAACTTTCTCTTTCATCAACAAGAAAGGGAGCCTTAACTGACTGGACTAGGTTTTCGTGTCCAGACATTACATTAAAGGAAACCTACATTAAAGATGGAAAAGAGCTAGAGTTTGGTCCAAATCCACACCAGAGGCTATTGTGATAAGAGAGATATTTGGAAAAAGGAGGCAAACAGACTTCCAGCTATGTAACAAATTCAAGATGTTTACCGAGGGACCATGGTGATGGTGGAAATACCCATTCATAATAAGGAAAAAGATACATAGATGGTTTTCCTCAGTTTAATATCAGTTGATGTTATAAACTGCTAAACTCAGACATCTTCACATTATTACACTTGATGCACCATAAAACAGGTTTATGTTACAGTGTAAGGTTCAATATTACAAAAGTTGCACAGACCTTCACACGGAAGTCTTAATTTTTTACTCCTATTCACATCTAAACCCAATATTCTTAACTGTGTACAAATGGAGTATTTCCTTCCATCTTCTACAGCTGCTTTCCAACCACCAGTTCTAAACAGCAACACCAACACTGGTAGTGAGAAATTAACTGCCACTGCAGCCATTTCCTCAAGTCACACACACTTCCTGCTGGAGAGCCGGCTGTGGAATTTTGCTGTCCTCTGTCTTTTCCTGCCCGGGAACTTGGCACACAGTCTTTCGTTTGAATAACCGCAGGCTCAACCGTAACAAGTCACTGTCCATTGCTGCGGAATTTGTGTAAGTTTGTTTCGTTGCACCCTGTTGAAATTAGAAATTAAATTTAAAAAAAAGGAAGAACTGAAAACAATGTCTTGTGACACCAAATTAACCTCAAGTACTCTCAGTAATTAGAGGTTTAATCATACTAATCATACCACTAGAAAAGACTTGGAGAATTAATGATTTTTCTACTAGCATACAAGAAGTTTTAATTTTAACTTGGATTCTTACAATTCTTATAAAAGTACATGGAATTATAAGCAGGAAAGGTATTAAACAATTACCTTTGAAATTGTATTTTACCTAATTACTTTTATTATGTATTCTTTAAATATAGAAATGTATCTCCTGAATTTAATCCCCAAAATGATAAGAAACAGGACCTAGCTCTAGTCTCAAACTTAATCTCTCATTCTACCTAAAAAATAAACACCCTACAACCTCTCTAAATAGAAGTGTTTATTATTTAAAGGACTAGACCTGCTTCAGAACAACAAACACAAAGATTATCTCCCTAGAGAAATGCTCTGCTTAGGGGAATCTGTTTCCACACTTTGCCCAAGCACTGTAAAGCAGACCACTTGCCTTCTCGTTCTTCATGAGCTGCTTACGAATTGCAGAATCCCTGCGGAAGCACAGTGCTTTGCAGCAAGGACCCAGATTGCTGAGAAGACCTGCTCTCTCTTCTTTTCGCCGAAGTGCAGCCATGTTCAGTGCTCCCAGGTCATGTTCAAAAAGGTTTTCTGCATCTAGAAAGAATTGAGCTTTGCAGAGATCAATATGCATATGGTATTTTTGAACATACAGTAACATGAAAGTTTTACTATTTGTATTTCTGCCTTCTAAACAATATCAAGGTTTGGGGAAAAAAGAGTATTTGAGTTTATAAAATAACATGAATAAATCCTTCACAATTTGAAGGGAAGGATGGATACCCTTGTATTTAGTTTCAGCACTGTAAGGCAATACTGAGACAGCAATCACTGGGAAACCTAAAAATCAAGTGACAGCTTTGGATAGAAGATGGGGTATGATTTATGGTCAGATGTGTGACAGACAAAAGCTGTTTGTTTACCACTTGCATTAATCATAAAGTACCTAAGTTCCACTTCTCTGCAAGACATCAGGTAACTCTGCCAGTGTCAACACTGTTTTTGCATGGCTATGCAGAAGTGAAACACAACTATCTAGAATAATTCTTTCATTTGTGGTGGATGAACCTGGACAAGAAGTCAGCAGATGCCAAAGGACTACCCCTTCCTACCAGCTCACCTAAAGCATTTAACAGTACTCAAGGTGACAGGACCAGTCCTTCAATACATCTACCAGAAGAAATAGTGTGCAGAAAAAACACTTTTAGAAAAGATGGATTCTGAGGTGAATCTTGTTCTGCAACAAGTCTGCTTCTATGAAATGCAAAGACAGAAAGAGCCCACAGGGGTGGACCACAGCTCATTGATTCATAGCCCTTTTACAAGAAATAGGAAGATAATAATGTAATAGAAAAAAAGCTGGAAAGGTACGTGGCTGAGTCCAATCCAGCTGCCCCTATGTAGTAAAGCTGGGTGTTCAGCAGAGAATTTAACACCTCACTCAAGATGCCAAGAACCCTGGGGAAAACACAGCATCTAAAAGCAAAGACTGCTCCAGCAGGTTGGCAGTATGAACACAGAAGAGGACAAAGATGCATTTTTTAAACCACTCAGAACTTGAATGAAGCTCAGTAGTTTTTATACAAGTTTTTAAACAAGGTGAAAAGAAACAAGAAAGTTACACGAAATGAAGGGCAGGTTGAAGAGAACTGCACTGAAGTCAAAGACAATCGCAATGGACAATCAAAAAATGGAAATGAGTGTCAAGACACAAAGAGGCCACTTCAAAGGTAACATGGACAGCTTGCAGAGTCTTCTCAGGTGCCAGATGCTTGCTGAGCATATCTGGCAAGTAAGCATGTCCATATCCTTAAAGGAACAATTGCATATAATAGAGGGCAAGTCAGCTATAAATCTCAATACCATCACATACTACAGATTTTTATTTCCAAAGAAAAAATAATTTAAAAAGCACACCCTGAAACAAGGAGTCATTTCCTTTCTTTCTGCATGTAATAGTATTAGCAGAAATTTTTCAATTTGTTCCTCCACAAGAACAAAGAAGGGAACACAAACCTCAGGAATAAGACATGGAGACAAATTATACCACCACGAAGTTCAAAGTGAAAATGCTACTTTTTCACTGTTACACACACTAAACACATCTAGCTCAGATTCATTCAGTTTTCAGGGCACCATATTTGTGCTTTTCTTTTAGAATATATGTGCTGTAGCTGTGTAATCTCTATACAGAGAACATTCACCTGGCAGGTTGCACAGGAAGTGCATACACTTGAAAGCCTACTGGCAGTGTAGGAACTGATGTGTGAGAGACTGCACACACCAAAGGGAAATCAAGAGAGGCACTTCAAATCCCCCTTCCTCTCCAGAGCAAAGTTCTGCTGAATCCAAGTACACTTAAGACAGTCCAGAGGCAGTGCTGGAGAGCCTCCTATTATCACTAAGGACTTTATTTCTAGGGAAGCATGCAAGGATTGCTGAGATTATTTTGGGTATCATTTTAAACAGCCAGGTGGAGTGATCCTGCAGTGCAGTTGCTGTTGCAAGGAATCCCTGGTAAGAAGTATTGAAGTATACAGCAAAATTAGAGTTTACAGGGAGAGAGACATAGTTCATACCTTTACTACATCAGTTTGTATACTCAAGAAGACTCAGTACTTTATTTGACTCAAATAAAAAAAATAGGAGCAGGAGTAACAGCTCAAAATTAATTTTATTTAAATGGTTCAAGCAAAGAGTGACATTGATGGAGATTAGCACAGCTAAGAGAAGTTTTCGATTTTTCCCCCCCCAGTTATCTGAGACTGTGAGATTAACAAGACAACTGCATAAAGAATAGTGTAAAGTGAAAGGTATTGTTTCAAATTAAGAACTAGAATTTAGAGAATAAAAAAACCCATGAGCTCTGCAGATACTATTATTTATAAGCCACAATTTTCTAACATTTAGATCATGCAATAACCTGCACAGAGATCTTATAGAAAAAGCAAATGTTTCATAGTCCTAGAAGAACCATTCTACCATGCAAGTTGTTGCAAGTAGCTCAACTGATTCCTGGGATGTGAAAGAGAAAAATTAGTATTCTTTCTCATGAAAAAGCCCTGCTTACACTCAGAATTGTAGTAAACAACACTGGTAAAATTCATGCCCATCCCATTTATCATGCATGTCTTGTGACACATACTTTATCCAAATTTCAAACCTGTAAAAATTGTTGAATTTCCCACTTTTAGTAGAGGTATAATATAAAAATTTCACTTAGTGCCTTCATTCTGATCCAAAACCCCTATCTATGAATTCTAGAAAGGATCCTCAGAATGAAAATAAGAAATGTTATTTCATTCTTGGAATACTACTACTAGTTCACTGGAAAAGATACTTAGCTCTCTAAGAAACTGCTGATACCATCCTCTTGAGACAGCATTTGATTTAACTGCCCAAATTAACAATGAACACTACAGGTAATTCTTACTAAGAATGGCAAACATAATGAGCATAATCATAACATACACCAGTTACTCTCGATTTAGACTCTTGTTTCTTTTATGTTGTTCATATAAAAGGCTTGGAAAGCATGAATGGTCTCCCAAAAAGAATATTCCCCCAAGATAAAAACAATTTTGTTTTGTTTATTAGTTTAGACCTCCTCACCATTGCTGGAATTAAAACACTAATCTGACTAACATGCTGCTGTATCATATTTCAGTAATTTTCACACCATACTGATTATACACTTTCTGTGGTCTTTGAAGCCTAAAGGAATGAACTGATGCACATTTCATAAGGACTTTTTCACTATGCACAAAAGACAGTTTAATCCCTGCAGAAGTTACCTTTAGGTTTTTCTAACACTCTCTGGCAAGTCTCTTTTATTTTGGTGAAGAGCTCTGGTCCTGCCAATCGCTTGGAAATGCCAACTCTCAACATAACAGCACCTGGTGTGAATTTTAGGAGTGCAGCCCCAGGCTCACGTGGTTCTTTTGGCTGCTTTGGCATAAGACTGGACCAGTCTACGTCTATAACATCCACTGGATCTGCAAAAACATTGACAAGAGAATGAGTTATCACATCATCACCCCTTGCCACAGTTTATTAATTTCACATGCCATGCACACGGCTGTCTCCTGAAAGCAATACATGTATTAGATGAACATTGTTCTGTTGTCCTCTTGGACCCTTCAGGTAAGAACATCAAAACTCACTTGGATGGGTGGAAAATAGGAGAAACACAAAAAAATAGAAATGCAAAGCTGTATGGATTAAAAAAAACCAACCCATGCCTAATATTCTGCTTCATTTTTATTGCAATCCCTTTGGGAAAGGTTGCTCCGACCCTGCTTAGCCAGCAGGTTTGGACATATTACTTATGCATTCACAAAAGTCACAGTACAACTGAACATGATAAGACAGATTCAAATTAAATGCTTACAAAGCTAGTTCACACAGCCCAGAATACTCAGCTAAACTTCGGACAACGAGACAACTCCATTCTTCCCAGAGCACTTGTAAAGCCTTCAAGCACAGACAGAATCTGCTCACAGACTGCACTCCTAATTCAGAAATACTGTCAACATCACAACAGCACTATATGTACACTGATCTAATCTTTATATTCAAATAATCACAAAGGGGGGTTGATATACTTTTACCAGGCATCTTCTCATCCTCCTGCTGATCCTCACGCTTTTCAGCATCACCTGCCAGAATTTCATCCAGTTCATCATCACTGATTGGCTCATATTCTCCAGCACCAGACCCCAGTGACTGCACATCATTAGTCTTTGTTTCATCCTCTCCTCCTACAGAGACAGATACATACTGTAGCTTTAAAGCAATCATATTTGATTTCTAAACGTTGTACACACTGCCTGAAGACAAAGGTTTAGCAAACTAAACTGTTAGCTTTGAGGAACAAGTATATTCAACATAAAAGCTGGTATTAACCCACAGAAACAGTTAAGTTATTCCTCCCATACACAATGTGGCAGTTTGAATTTTACATACATTGGCCACTTTTTTGGTGCAGTATTAGTCAAACCGCTCAGATAAGGCCATTTTCACAATATACATGTTGATTATCTGATATCTGATATGTAGTTTATAATAATAGATAGTTTATAAAAATCTAAGTTAGTGCCACAAAGTCTTTCAGATGCTTTATCACACTAATCTAAAATCAGGATTCGGTCCAAACGTCCTAAAATAAGTAACGAAACTCCAGAATACAAAAAGGCAACAGGTATCCTGAATGAGACAATTAGGTATAAAATTTTAGACTCTTTGTGGCAGTCACAAGAAGAGCTTTTAGAAAGCCATGCCAAACTTCTTTTAGTTGTTACCCTCCTATCCATCCATCCACATACTATACACAAATACCTGTGCTGTATGTGGAAACATATTCCATAGGACCTGTGAACTCAAGACAAACACTGAATTTTGCAGTTCACAAAAGGAACATCCTCTCATCTCCAAGACTGAAAGATCTGACTCAAGCATTTAAAAATCCTATTGCTCTGAACTCAGGCTTATGGTTCTCCAACATGGGTACTAGCAGTGAGTTGTGCCACACTAACAGGACAGAATTTACAGGGATCCTCCACTGTGGATGACTGTTCTGATACCTTCCAGCTCCCTTAAGCCAGAAGTAAAGCTGCTTCCATTTTAAGATTCCTTATTTTCTTTGGGTTTTTTTTTTTTTAGCTTGCTTTTGCGGGGGAAGAAAAAAATAGTCACCTCAACTAACCTAAAAATCAGCAAGGAAAATCAAGTAAAATATATGCCAGCAGAGCATAAACAAACAACTCAGACCATCTGACAATGCTTTGGAGGAAGCATATAGCATCTGAGGCATTATTTAAGCCCACTCCTAAGGCAAACACATTAAGGCTCAAAACATTAAGATAATTTAATGATATCCTTACACATTTTGTTAGACAATACACTACAGTAATTTGGCCACGTAAATACCAGATACCTCCCTAATATCATCAGATCTGGAAATTGTACTTAGTTTTCTAATATTTTCCTTTTTAGAAAGGAGAGTATGGTGAACTGCACCGGATTTCATTTCATGTCTTGCAACTTCAAATATTCACTGTCTGTAAGATCCATCTTCTGCATCCACACTGATTTACCAGATACACTAGTTCACCAGTACTACATGCTTGGATCCATTAAAAATTTACTGTATTAAAAAACTAAAAATAATAATTAATAGTTCTCAATACATAATTAAAAAAAATACTTTTCATTCTGCATTTCAGGTGAAAGTTTGATAATTTCTAGAGTACAATCCTATCATTACTTTTACCACTCTTTTGTGGAAATGTACTCTTATATTAATTCTGCATTAAAAACTCAACACACTCACCAGCTGAATGGAGCAATGTAAACAGGAATTACAAAGTAATGAAAGACAATGAAGTACACTAAACCTTAGAAAATCATAACCATGCTATTAACAGTATGCTTTAATAAAATGGAATGCCATCCTGTATTTTACAAAATAGATTTATTTTTCTAAAAAAATTTAAAAATCCTAAATATACTGTAACTCCCTAGAGATGATAACCTGCAGAGAATTTAGAACACAACCTTTGAAAAACAGACAAAAACATTGAAACAAGTATGCTGAAAGGCTAGAAGTAAGAACACATTTAACCTGCACAGCCTGTTTGGTTACAGGTGCCCTCTTGGAAACTGGTAATGTACCCAAAAATGGCCTTTTATTATCTCTTTTCTGCAGTTACCACATTGTATTCTCAGATTTATCACACCATGCTTTACGTCTAGTTTAAAAATAGTTAATTCTGTCTAATGTAGCAGAAGCAGACTTTTCCAGGCTCACTTCAAATACTATCTTTGTCAAGTGCTTCCACTCCACAGATAATCTCCTTAAATGAAACTTTCTCAGTAGGGTCTCTCAACCCTAAAGACCACTTTGTGAGTAATCAGGTAGGAGACATAAGTACTAAATATTCCTCACCATCCTCTTGAGACAGCATTTAACTGCCCAGATTAACAATGAACACTACAGGTAATTCTTACTAAGAATGGCAAACACAATGAGCATAACTGTAACATACACCAGCTAGTCTGGATTTAGACCCTTGTTTCTTTTATGTTGTTCATATAAAAGCACTTCCCAACCCCCTAGTCTTGCAAAGCTCAAGCTCTCTAATCCATGTGACAAACTCTCAGGAGTTTGTCAGTGTTTGCCCCTTACTGACTTTAGTTACCAATTCTAAGCACACTTTCCCCAGTACCATTAGGGCCAGGAAACTGAAGCCGCACTTCTTAAGATTACCTCAGGAAAGCTATTTTTGGACTACTGTGCCAAGCCATACATATGTTTCACCTACTAATTAGACAACCACTTCTATGATAATTGGGCTCTGGCAGAAAAAAATCACAAAAAACAGTTCCAAGTCCACATTCTTTTTTTTTTTTTACTCATTAACTGTCACTTCCAAAACAAGACATAGGTCTTACAATGATGTAAACAAGCCAATCAAATGTTGGTGTTATCTTTTAGTAACTTGCCTATTCAGAAACATTACATTTTGGTGAAATTTTATCTCAGCTAATTTATGCTTCTTTGCCTCAAGACTTCTCTGGAAATTAAGAAACAGAACTAACACAATTAACACTAAGGAAGATGCTAATCAGATTTCTCTCTCATTGTCTGCTTCCACAGTAGAGAAGCTGAAGCCAATAAGCCTTTCAGTAGAAAATTATTCTAATATAGCTCAGTTCAGCACTATGCTAAAAGAGAAAAAATAAAGCGTTTGTTAGTCCAGGTTCTTTCCCAGAATATCTCACCTTCTAAACTCTCTACCTTTTCAGCCTCATTTCCATCTTCAAAGCCTTGTAAAGGTCCTAAATCTTTGTCTGTTTTTTCCTTCTCTGAAGCCGCTGAATCCCGGCAAATACCATCAAACTCCTTTTCGTGATCTCTGTCCAGTTTTGTTTCGCTGTGCTTTGTTGATTCCTTTTGAGAGGAGATGTCAAGAGTTCTCTCTCTCTCTCTTTCAGCAGTATCAGGCAGCTGTCGGTCTCTCTCCCTCTCCAGCTCCCGTCTCTTCTCCCTATCCCTCTCTCGCTCCCTGAGTCTCTCTCGTTCCCGGCTCCTCGGCCAGTCTTTGTCCACATCTCGGTCCCAGTCTCTCTGTCTCCCCTCTCTCCTGTCTCGCTCCCGTTCTCGATCATGTTCATGTCGATCTCGCTCCTGAAGCCTTTCCCTGCTATCAAAGGACCCAGATCTGGAATGAACCTGACGATCTGACTCAGGGGAACTTCTTCTTGAACTGTGGCTTCTTGAATCTTGACGATCTGCACAGAAGATCATAAATACAAGCATGACTATGACACATAAATGTAATACCATTTTACTAGACCAAAGCATTTTAAAGATTTGGGTATGAAAATACACTTCTCAAAAGCATCATCTTCCAATTAATAAAGCTTTCAGATTGCCTTAGAAGATTTAACCTTACTTAGAAACATGAGGTAACTTCTCTCCCACTTCCAAAAAAGAATTTCTACTATGACAGAAACCAACAGAAGGTCCAAAATCTTAACTCAGAAATTTAGGCATGGAGGAAAAAAAAAAAAAAAAAGGAATTGTCTCAAAATTCAAAATCTTAAAAACATGTCTTCTAAAAGCTAAGAATGCCTTAGTTAACAAATGATGAATTCAGAAAAATAATTTCAGGCATGTAACAATGAGGAGAACAGAGAGCCAAAATGCTTTTGGAAGAAGATGTTTGCATATTGATGCTGTTTCAGTTTTAAAGTATTTTACCTATTTTTTTTTTTCACAACAACTACACACATAAAAAAAAGTGACTATTTTGATTTGCAACAAAGATGATTTCCATGTGCATTAAAAGTATGCCTAACAGGAACCATGAAAAATTTACCTAATTCTGCATAATTTCAGGAGTTTCCATACCAAAATTAATGCTAATAATGAATTTAAGAACATTATTTAGACAATAAAACTACTTCAACGTTCTGTTAGCACAAGCATTTCTTCTATGAGGCTTTTTTGTCCTACAAATTACTTTATTCCCCAGATGGCACGAACCAAATCCAGCTGAATGTTTTGCTGTAAACAAAATGGTAATCCTGCCCACTGAGAATCAGCTTTTCAAATATGTTAACACTTGCAGGAATCTTTCTTAATTCATTCTAGTTTTACAATGAAAGGCAGACAGCACCTCCCTCTCCTGTCACACTAATTAGAGCCATGCAAGAACAATTTGGGATCTGTACACAGAATGATAGGTCAGTCTCACTAAAATGTATCTCATTACCTGAAGATGTGCTGCGACTGGGTTCCCCTCGTTTCAACTGATCAATTCTGGACTTTCTTTCAGTGATTTCTAAGCTTTTCTTCTCCCTCTCCCTGTCCCTATCCCTGTCCCTAGAGCTACTGTGCAGTATCCTCTTCCGTCCAGTCTGATCGTCTCCACTGCGATGCGCTGACTCATTGGAGGGGGATCTAAGCCTGCTTGAGGCATGGCTCCGATTGCTACCAAGGCTGCTGCTGCGCTTCTGGTCCACAGGCTTACGGTGTGGTCCATCCTCAATAGTAACATGAGGGGCTTCCACCTTTTCTCCCCTTGTCCTGTGACTTTTTCTATGGGAATTCTCAGTGCTTCTTTCTGGAACAACAATGTCACCACGTTCAGGAACATCTTCATCTGACCAGTCACTAAATGTTGTATCTTCTCTTTTTGTGGGGACTTCTGCCACAGCTTTCTCAGGTGGTGCTTCAACCAATTCTTCTTTAGTTACAGGTGGGGTTCTTGGGCCTTTTTTCTTTTTATGATGTGGAACAATTTCTTCGTCAGAAACTTCAGAATCACCCTTGGATCTCTTCCGCTTCTTCTCCACATTTTTCCTTTTTTGACCTTTCTTAGGGGAAAAGACCTGGCTTTCTTCAGTTGTTGATTCATTAGCATACCTTTCCACCCCGCTGTCATCATCTTTCTTCTTCTTCGTGGCCTTTTTCTGTATCTTAGACTTCTTCTTGCTGTCATCATGCATTCTATCAGAAGCATCTCTTTCCTCAGAAGGACGGTGTCCCAGATTTTCCTGAATCCTGGACCGGGAGCCTTCTGAAGCATCTGGTTGCTCTCTTTGCTTATCTGCTGAAGAAATCCTCTCTTTAAACTCTGGTTCTTCATAGCGCCGGGAACTTTCCTTTCTGTCTGATTTTCGCTCTTCTTCTTTCCAGCGGCTCTGCCTCTCCTCTGTGACGTGAGAGGGGCTCAGTGACCGGGATTCCTGTGGCCGCACAACCTGGCTCAGGAGTCTGTGCTTTTCATCTGCAAAATGCGAAAAAGAATGTGCTTTTATTGTGTAGGAAGGAGAACGTGTGAGTATTTGCTGTCTTCTGCAGGCCTAAAAAAGTGTCCAGTAAAACACATAACCCATTACTTCAGTTAGATTTTTTAAGTTTTTCTACTGCTGCAGCAGCAACAGACAATTTCCAATTTGGTAAACATGCATCTTAAAACAGGAGACGTGGAAGTCACTATCACCTGGCAGACATAACACATAGTGACAAAATGAAGATAAACGACAAATAAAGATAAAGAAAAATGGTAGCGCTCATAAAAATCTGGGGAACATTTAAAAAAACTTTCCCCGTGTCTTCTCTATTTAAAATTGCAAGTTATTTTCCATAGACAGAGGATAAGCTGGGTCCAACTGCCGAGAGAGCCCACTCCCACTCACTTTTATCATCTCCACTGTTGTAAGCATCACTATCAGGAGAATGATCACGGCGACGTTTGGGTGACTGACGGGGACTTGGACTGCTTTCGTTTCTGTGACGTTTCCTGCAGAAGGAACATGCACCATCAAATTTCTTCAGGATTCTTTGAGTTTATCATCAATACAATCCCTGAAGTCTAAGCACCTCACACAGAAGATATCTAAAGATGCCATGAAGTTCTGTAGTTTTCTAAGTTGTCATTCCAAGTAACAGCTATGCACTTATAGGAAGCACAACACATATACTTGGGATATTGTTCATGCCTTCACTGGTAGCCTTCTGCTACTGAAATTTAGTAGTGCAAAGGGTAATGCATGTTCCAAAGAAATTTAACTAACAAAGTCACAAACCCTGACCTACTTAACTGCTATTTCAATTTCAGGCTTCAAAATGTACCACAGTTTTCTATTATGTTTCCATGAATGCCTGTATTATTAAAGGCAAGACAGTGCAAGCATACTTAGAAGGGAAAATTACATCATCTGACTCAACTCTTAGCTCACAAGAAGTTCCATGATTCAGCACTAACAAAACATTGGACTAACGTCACCAGCATAGTACCAATTTGGGGGCTACCAGCATGTGCCACACAGATGCAGGGGAGACACAGCTCCAGACCAAGCCTAGGCATAAACAGGGTGTCTTCTTCCTTAAGATACTCCTCTGTCTATTAACTTACCAAATTCAACAGTAAAAGATTGCCTTTTTTTTTTTCTTTGACTGAAGTAACATTTAGATCCACTCACTTGGATTTTCTTTCCTCGTGGACATCTCTTGAGCCTCTTTCTTCTCGAATATCTTCTCTCTTATCCCTGCGGTCTTCCCTTCCTTTTTCTTTGTCATCCCAGTCTCTCTGGCGATCTCTCTCTTTGTCTCTATCGCGTCCTCTCTCCCTTTCGCGCTCCCGCTCCCGATCTCTCTCTCGTTCTCGCTCCCTTTCGCGTTCCTCCCGCTCTCTCTCCCGCTCCTTCTCCCTCTCCCTCTCTCGTTCCCTTTCCCTGTCATGGTCTCTGTCTCGGTCCCGCTCACGGTCCCTGTCTTTGTCCCGTTCTCTGTCCCTCTCCCGTTCCCGAGCGCGATCTCGTTCCAACTCTCTTTCTTTCTCCCTCTCTCTTTCCCGGTCTCTTTCTCTTTCCCTCTCTCGGTCCCTCTCCCTTTCCCGCTCTCTCTCCCGGGCCCTTTCATCTCTCCTGTCATCAGACCGATCCACCCTTCGCTCCTCTCTCCTCTCATCCCGCTCGAGATCATCACTCCGTCCTTGGTGTCGCACCGGTGAGCTCGCTCTCTGATCTGCAAACAGAAGCAGGTTTGATTACTAAGCGCTAAACGGATATACACTACTTCCACTAAAAGAGCCTTGACAATCTAGATCTTGATTTGCATTAAATGAAAAGCAACTCCCTGCAGAAATTTGAATATTCCCTTTGGGGAGGAAGGAAGACAAAAAGCAGAACTAATTTTGAAAGAATTTTTCAACATTTAGGAAGTGGGCTTTACTTATTTAACCAATAGTTGCAAAAAAAAGATTTAATTTTCTATCAGATTTTTCTGAATGGCTTCAAAAGACAAATGTATGCCTCACAGTGTAGCTATTAGTATTGCACTACCCAATGATTCCAACTCTGGTATAAAATCTTAAAAAGCAGGGAATGGCATGCCTAAGATATGTTAAGACTTCTGTACAAAGATTTTACTTCCTAAATCTATTAGGAGTCAAGTGCTTTACGAGGACTTAAGCTGTTTACAACACAGAGTAGAAGCTTCTGCAAAATTAGAAATACTGGGCTGTCTCATCACAGAAGAGATCCCTGCACAGAAACACAACCAAATCCACAAGACATGGAGAGGCAAGGATGAGATAGGGGAAGCAGAACTGCTAAAAATTTTCATTTTTGTTCACTGCAGAGTCTTACAGTTTCGAACCTGAGTTTGTTGTTGTTCAGACAATGGATTAGAAACAGAGGGAAAACTAAACATGTAGAAAATGACTGATCCAGCAGGACAGTGAAATCTGATTTATCCAATTATATTTACTCTCCACAGACTTATCTACATGTTGTTCATTGTATTGTGGATATTTTTTGAGTATTTCTATAAGTTTTGACTACTTCATAGCAATTTCTAGGCTCATGTTAGTAGTATTTGAGCCACAACAAATCAATAAAACTACTTTCTACCAATATATATATAAAAACACCACAAAAAAGAGGAAAAAAACCCCATGAATAGAGGTTGGTATTTCTCGGTCCATTACTCTGAGGCTGAGAGTGCACTTCGCTGTAAATTGAGACAATGTCCACTGGGCATGAGCAGGCAGAGTTTGGACAGAACTAAATCAATAAAACGTGCATTTCCATCAGCTTAATCAATTTTCATCTCTTGAGTGAATTAACAATGATTTAGTGCTCCCCTGTTACCAGGTAAAAGTAAAAGCAAAGTTGAGTGACATTTCTGCCTCTTTAAAAAGGTAAACCATCAATCCATACAATTGGTTCCATGAACAGGTTTCACATTCTTTTAATGGGGCCTATAACACTGTAATATGATTTACTGTGCATACTAAGTATTAGATTTTATAAAGAAGTTCTGTAACTCCTATTTGTTATGTCATTTTTGGTGACAAAACATCCACATGAAAGTCTTATGTGAATCAAATAGTGCAAATGTATTAGACAATTAAATGCAGGTAAGTCAGCGCTTCTTATGTGACTTCATTTTTTGAAGTACTGTTCCAGTGGTTGTTTGGAACACTCCCATATTTGCCTTAGTTGAGTAAGGACAGCTCAAATCTGCAAGCTTGCATTTTAAAACCTTACTCCTTGCATATTACAGAACTAAGTACCAACCAAAATCTATCTCAATTTTTCTCAGAATGACAGATATTAAAACTGTAGTCTAATTAGGGAAACTGTCTTGAATTGTAACTCTGAGGATTTACTATTACAAAAAGTGATCTAAATTTTTTAGGAAGAAGACAATAAATTTTGAATTCATGCTCTTTATATTTCCCCCTGCAAAGGGAAATACAACCCATTCAAAGCAACTTCCCTCCTAGAAACTTATTTTGTTGTGATTACATGCTTTTATTTCCAAGGTTTTTTCTCTTGGTTTGGGGTTTTGGTTTGGTTTTTTTGGGGTGGATATTTGTTGTTTTTCTTAATAAATTAAGAACTTGCTAGGATATGAAGGGCACAAAATTACATGATATATATATGTAGGATTTATTTGGGCTCAGGAGGTGAAAGAGATGAAAGCTAGACTACAAAAGCCAATCCCCAGGACACTTTCAGTCTTCAGGATTTTTCAGCTGACATGAAAAAGGAAGCCTGGAGTTTAGGTTTGTTAAAGTCCTGCCTTGAAGATGAAACAGAATCTGAAGCAGAGCCTTTCACAAGAACAAGCAACAACATATCTGTTTCAATAGGCTAAAAAGTATCTTTCAAAGTGGCATGCAAAATATCTCTTCGAAAAACTGAAATTACACAGCAGCTAGAATGTATCTGTCACCCATAAATCAAAACTCAAGACAGAAAATAACCCACTGTAGTTTTATGTTTAGTCTTCACAGCTCCTCTTTTAATTTTCATGCTATTTTCATTTCCCTAACTCCTCCAGTTCTCTTAATTGGTGAGCAATACAAATATATTCCAGAGTGTAAGCTGCTACTAAGTTCCTTCAAGCCAACACAGTACACTTGCGGGTACAGAAATCTGACATCTTGCATATTATGTAAAAAAAAAAGTCATGCGTGCTCTTTTCATGATCACTGGTATCAACATGTAGTTGCTAATTATTATTGACAATAGCAAAACACTCATCACTAGTAAACTCTCCAGACAATAAATTTTTGACTTCATCATAAATTTAAACTGTCATTTACTTTAGTCCATAATTGTCAGTCTAGTTCAGGCCTTCCCCAAAACACACTCAAGCAATTTACAGTACAAAAGCACAGTGTTTCTATACAAACAGAACCAGTAACGAAATGCAATCATGACTCTAAGCTTACACGGACTCTAAGCTTAACGTGCTTAGGCACATGAAGTGGAGGAGGAGGCAAAAACCTTTTACAATGAACTTGTACAATGAAAGCCCCTGCCTTGAAGTTTAGTTTGTTTGAATACTACTTGGATGAATAAACACAGAAGATGCCAAAATCTAGCCATAGGGCTGGAGAAAGGCAACAGCATTCATGCATACAATGCCAATGAATGATCTTACAACAGAAGTTATATCAAGAATAGGACTAGTGTCAGTGTGTGGTGTCAGATGAGCTACCTATGAATCTGTGTGGGAGCACAACAAGGAAGAAAAACAAGGGAAAGAGAAACACACACACACACATGCACATTTGACTACAGATGTATGTGTAAAAACAGACATTAAAATACCTCTTTCTCTGTTGTCACGCCTATCCCGTTCACCATGTCTTCTTTCAAAGGAGGAATCCCGTGCTTGATCCCGACTGTCATAGCGATCCCGATCAGCGTAGCTACTCCTCGATTCCCAGCTGTCATGGTAGTTTCCACTACTGCTGTGACCATCAACCTGGGATCCTCTAGTCCCCCGACTTCCTAATGGAGATGTAGCAACATAAAACATGAGCTTCCACATGTAAGGAAATCTACTGATATTTTATACCAACTGATGTATTAACATCTAATAAATCTGAATTAGCTGTTCATGGACATAAAGATTGTAACTCTACTTAACCAACAACTCACACTTCACCTTTTAACTGTAAAGTTATTATTTGCAAACTGCAAAATCAAGACTTTCTAAATCATCATCCCCTGGTCATAGTACAAGGTCTCCTGACTAAAAATATCAGTCCAAAAGCCAATTCACATTTTTTCTGAGCAGGCTGTAAGCTAGCAGACAGTGCAGCAAGAATAGGCAGAGAAAGCAGAGATCATTCTCCCTGTAAAAACTGTATGTCACTTCCCTAATGAAAATGTCACAAGCCTGAAAAAGCAAAATAAAATATAGATTATTAAAAGCTGTTGTTACTATTATTATTATTTAAAATGCATCAGACTTCAGAAACCATTTTAAAGTCACACAGTTTGGAAATCGGACGGGGCAAGGTGGTGAGGCAGGGAGAGGTGGGTGTGTGTGAAAGATGGTTTTCAGATACCTAAGACATGCAGTTGTTTTTGAAAGACCACAAAAAATCTGTTGCCCAGTGCTTTGAAACACACTACCCCCTACGAATTTTCCACTACACATCAGCCTCTTACCTGTGGTTTGTAGCCAATGGGGAAACCAAAGGTTGCAGCAACATTAAATAGAGTGATGTAAGGGTTAGGCTTTGTTTTAAAATGGGACGGCAGAATACCAATGTTATGCCGCTTTAATGAATGGAGAACATAGAAGTGCTATAAATTTCAACAACAGTTTTAATCCAATGACAACAGAATTGAACACAGTTTTAAAAGCATTAACTATTTGACAGTACTTGCATACCAAATACCAAACAAAGCAGTACGAATGCAAATATTCAATCTTCAATGATAGGGACACATGAATTTTTTAAATTATGCAATACCTTTGTCAGATAATTCTGGACCTCTGCCTCGATTTCTGCCAGTTCTATCACTTCTGCTCTCATTTCTGGAGTCACTCCTGGAGTCATTCCTTGTTTCAGCACGAGAGCTCTCCTCTCTGCCATGGGATCTTCCATAGCTGCGCAAGTCGTCTTGATACTGGTCATCCTTTTTATGGGCATCACGACTCTCTCTGTCTCTGTAGTCATGGGAGTCTCGCGTGGAGCGGGAGTCTCTCTGGTCACGACTGTCTTTGGTATCCCTGCTATAATCCCGCGTGTCTCTGGAGTCTCGAGTATCTCTGGATTCCCGTGGCTCTCGCCGATCTCTGGTGTCTCTTGTGTCTCTCCGATCTCTTCCATCACGAGACTCTCTGTCATCTCTATGGTCCCTGGAGGTACTCTGCTCTTGGTCATAATCACGATCATCTCTTGTTTCTCTCTCTTTTTCTCTTTTCCCTCTTGTTTCTGTAAAATGTTCAAAAGAATGTTATATACCTGGCTTAATCAGAGCAAGCA
The DNA here is from genome assembly GCA_013399195.1 of Dicrurus megarhynchus. NCBI lineage: Eukaryota > Metazoa > Chordata > Aves > Passeriformes > Dicruridae > Dicrurus > Dicrurus megarhynchus. The sequence continues at coordinate 2,400,965 of VXAD01008756.1, forward strand.
TACATTTAGCACACAAATAACACTAAAATAACATAGTCAAAGTACACTTAGTGAATCAAAATTGATATGTAAGTAGGACAAGATCATGCTGGGTTATCTATCTATACATTTAGTAAGTTCTAAAGATCTTATTGTGAATCTGGATCTCTACAAATATTTACTCCTTCAAAAGACAGTAAGTATAATAACAATAAATGTCAAACATACTCAAGAGCAAGTGCACTTCATTAATTTTAAGGTAGGGTCATTACTCCTCCAATCATAGATTCCTCTTATTTTCTACACACGCGCACACACACACACTTTCAGAAAATTTGTGGTATATTTAGACCACTTGTAAGACCAATGCCCTGCTAAAATCTGCTGGTTTGAGTTTGGGGTTGGTTTTTTTTTTTGTTTTGGGGTTTTTTTAATTACATATTTAAAATATTAGTGCTACAGGAAGGTAAGTTTATAGCCAGTCAAAAATAGAGCTTTTATACCTACTCTTTGTAATCTGTCTGTCGAGGCAAACAGCATGTTTACTCATCACATATTGTTCAACCAGCTCTACAGATTTCCAGAGGGAATGACTGTTTCTTTGCACACACCTCACTTAATGTTAATTACAAAGACAGTAGATAGCAATCAGTGGGGACTGGATTTGGGCACCTCACAGAAAAGAGTAATAGTTACTTAGGAGTACCCTACTGTGAGAATCACTTACCTACTGACACCACCACTGCATTACCCAAGGAACACCTACACAGATACCTACAGCACCTTTACAATCAGTTGAGCCTACATAAGCACTTCTACCAGGGGTACTTTAATACACAGTACCTACAAACAGCACAGCACAACCAGCACTGGAAGAATAAACACAGCCAGTATTTTTTTCATCCCCTAGGCACTGGGATGGGTGCAGACAATGCCACAATTTAAAAATCAAGTTTCAAAATGCAATTTGCAAACAAATAAAAATGATTCTGAAGAGCTATTTTTCATTCATACCATCCCGCCTTTCGTGGCGCCTGTCATGAGACTGTGAAGTCCGATCACGATCGTGTCTTCCCTTGTCTCTTCCAGGAGATCGGTGTCTCGAAGGACTTCGCTTCCTCTGAGGTGGAGAGGAAGAGTGTTGGGGATAGGGGGAAGATGACCGCCTTGCAGGCGGGGAAGCTGTCCTTTGATAGGATGGAGAAGGAGTTCTTTTGCGGTGTGGGGAAGGAGAATGTCTTTGAACAGAGGAGCCTGACTGTGAGGAAGAGGAGTGATGTCTAGAGGATATGGGAGAATGATGCTGACCTGATGGAGAAGCAGACCTGCAAGGAAGAGTTAAAACAGGCACACGTGTAATAATTTGACTTGAAAGGTTCTTAACACACCGTACAAAAAAGCAATTAAAATAATTTGTGTATTCTCTACACTCTGTCTGCTGAAAATATGTGCTGTTTCTATAAAACATCAAACTTGGCTTCCCTCCAGGGTGCCAAGTATATGCTTTCAAATATGCTTACCTTTAAATGATTACTATTTATTTAATACCCAGGGGTGCAAAAATTTGTCCAATCAAAATTGTATTACATAGCTACCAGAATGTAGGGGAAGGGAGGGAGAAGGCAGAAAAAAAATCACTAACTTCTCTCCCATCCCCAAATAAGACTACTGCTTTCTTCAATATAAAATCCTTTTTGGAATTCATAATAAAATTACGCAGATAATTTTTACAAGGTGTAACTAAGATTTTTTGTTTACAACAGCATTGAATTTTTCTACAAAGCAACAGCATCTCCTTTTTATACACTTCTAACATCTTTTATTGTAAGGATTGATCTTTAAACAATTCTTAGATCCAGAAAAACCAGATGTATAGCTACTTAAAATGTCAGCAAATGTGAATGTTTACACAAACATGGAAAACTCACATCTGATAGAATAAGAAAATGTATACTAAATATCTCTGATGTTTGAAATCCCATCACTAACTAAAGATAATTTACACAACAGTAAAAAATTTCCTCATAATATGACTAACGTGGACAAAAACACACTTCAGGTCTTTAGGCTCAGTAGTGGGGGTTTTTTCCCCTTATCAGCACCAAAGTAACTTGCAGGTATCTCTTCTCATGAAATATATACTGTCCTTAACTCCCAACTCCCTTCTACTTCACAAAACTCCAGAGATGAGTTCTGAAGAAGAGCGGGAGTTAAAAAGCCACACCTGGAGAATATATCTTCAAAAATCCACTATTCCTGAGGGAACAAGTAGCCTGCCTGCCTCTAAGATGACAATTAATACGCAAAAGAAACAGATGACTTGAAATTAGTAGTAAAATATCCAAAGTGCTCAAGGTAAAATTCTGTCAGGGCTAGGTATGACTGACAGAATCCGAAAGACTTTCATGACTTACTGTCTTTAAAGTAAGACTACATTTATTTTTCCCTGTACCATTATTTTCAAACACAGGGTTACCAAAATTGGCTTGCACGGAAGGCTTTCAACAGTATAGACACAAAATATTTCAAATATCCTTCCCTGCTCCTAGCAGAAGGCCCATTTATCTTCCCTCCTTAACATTCCCTTGCACACTTGATACAAGCAGGCAGTGACGAGCTAACTACTGGATGTCATGCTTTAACTCCAGCCAGCAACCAAGTACCACACAGCTCCCCACCCCAGCAGGATGGGGAGAAGAATGGCAAAAAGGTAAAGCCTGTGGGTTGAGATAAGAACAGCTTAAAAACTAAAATAAAGTAAAATGTAATAATGATGGTAAGAATAGCAGCAATGAAAAGGGAGATAAAAAGAGAGAGAAAAAGAAGAAAACCAAGAGAAACAGTGATGCACACCTCAACTGATGATGCCCAGCCCGTCCCCATGCAGGAATTGGCAGCTCCTGGCCAACTCCCCCAGTTTATATACTGAACACGATGTTCTGTGGTACAGAATATTCAGGTCAGCTGTCCTGGCCATGCTCCCTCCCATCATTTTGTGCACCTGCTCACTGGCAGGGTGTGGGAAACTGTGGTAAACTTTACTTAGCAATAACTAAAACATCTGCATCTTATCAATATTATTCCCATGCTAAATCCAAAACACAGCACTGCAGCAGCTCCTCGGAAGAAAATTAACTCTATCACAGCTGAAACCAGGGCACTGGAATAAGTTAAAACACAGGGAAAAGAGTACTGAAAAGGTATTTTGCAGACTCTGTACTACTGCTCCAAGAGGAACTCTCTTCCCTACGACGAATCCAATATAGTAAAAATGTCCATCAGTGACATCTACCATAAAACAATCCAACGTTGTTCCAGCTGAACTGAGTCACCACAGAAGCCAAATACTTTGCTTACAGTTCTCTGGATTGCTGAATGGATGGGTTTTATTTTGGTTGTTTCATCAGCATGCAAAAATATATATGACATCGGGAGCTTCCCCCACCCTTCAACAGAGGTGCAAAAATAAGAATGCCTCACTTTTCATTATACAAATATGGGACTACAGTAGTATTTAGCACTGCCATTCTAAACCTGAGCTTACACTCTTTCAGACCAAATAAGGAGCCTACTCCATTTTTAATGTGTGGTAAAACATTTTTTTCTAAAGCCCCAAGAACTAACAGATATGATACCATCCCTAAAGCTTCTTGCAAGAAGCTTTGTATACCATTGTTTAGCCAGTTGTGCCTACTTCTCAGGAAAGATGTGCAGAAGCAGGACCTTTGTATCACTTTACCCATCTCAGAATGGAGAAACACTGTTCCTTTCCCATCTCCAAGGTAAAAGATTTTCCCATGTTCTACTTTTTAAGAAGGGCATGGTTAGGGAGGATAAAGTTCATAAAGGATCAGAGACTGACTATACCTCACATCAGACTTCTGCAGTTCTACCTGAAGAGGAAACATTTGAGAGGAACTGATAAATGGAAACTTTCACCGTGACTTGTATTCTTGACATGACAGGTACCCTCAATGCAGTAATTTGGTAAAAAAAACCATAGTCTCAGAGTTCAAATGTTTGAGGCACAAACATATTCGCAACAGCCACACAAACAAGTAGTCAAACCAAGCAAGGAAGTTTCCAAACTAGAATTATTAATGGAAATAAAATCCATGGAATTGACCTCCCACCTGCGAGAGGGTGAGAAGTTATGTTTGTGAGTGGTTGACTTGGCTGGAGCTCGGGAGGTTTGCCTTCGCCTTGCAGCAGGTGGTGAGTACTCCCTGGAAGGGGAAGAATTACTGCCAGAGTGATCTGCAGGACTAGGAGAACGTTTCTGTCTACGGGAGCTTTCAGAGGGATCCCTGGAAAACATAAACAGCAGTTTGTGTAACAGGGATAAGACGGCATTAGCACATTTCTAAGAAACTACAAACATCTCCAAGACAGAACCTGTGATTACGGTATCAAGAGCTATGTTATACAATCATACACATATGAAATTACCTTAAGCTAGCACAACTCAAGAATGCAAGATATGGACTAAATTTCTTGCTACACTGGACTGTAAAAACCAGAACATGGTAAAACCAAAAAAACCTTGTAATTTTACCTAATATTCAATTTGGTGGTGAAACAGAATTCTTACCGATTAGAAATACCTTGTTATCTTACTTAAAAATTTCTGTAATATCAGAACTTTATTTAAGCAGTTTCAAGCTCAGATACATTTTTAAGGGCTAATCCCAGCAGCAAATGAATGAAAGCAATCTGTCAAAACCTTCAACTATTTCACTGACTGTACCTCATAGAGATTTGACATTACAACTTCATTTTTATTATGTACTGGAAAAAAAAAAGACTAAAATCCAACAGTGAAATATAAGGTTGTAGTCACCACAGCCATACCTGATTATAGTACAGTGATAAGACAAGTACTGTCTTGATCCTTTCAGCACTACCTAGAATATTCTTTTCTACTGCTTGCAACTGCCTTCCAGTAATGGAGTGTTCAATCATGAGGGAAATAAAATACTTTCAAGTAAGTATGGTGTAATTTATTTAATCAATTAAAAATACACAATTCACTGCTCTTCCAATCCTTAGTCTTTGCTATGCCAGTTACAAAGTAAGACTTAAGAACATGTACCCTACTTTCATCAAGAAAACATATGACGTAAAAACGCAGATCACGTATCTTTCAGCTTAAGTGGACATGTATGCTCCAGGAAATAATGGAATAGTCATAGTAGTCCACCTTTTAATATATAAATACACATATATGCAAAACTGAAGCAATTCTAAAATGTCAGTAGTCTTTGACTACTTCAAAAATACTTTAACCTACTGAAGATTAGGGAGAGTTTAAATGCACACTGCCAACTTATAAAGATGTTAGTCCTCTAAGATTTCAGAAAAACAGGCAATCAGACGTGAATGACTTCGATAAAGATTTTGGTGAACAACCTGTTTCACTGGTGAAGGTCCAAATTCCTGAGAAGTAACGAATCTTTCAAAGGGGCATTTTACAGACCTACTGAGTTATGTAATTAAAACCTACCAATCTGTTAGTTATAGTTTATCAACCCATCTATACAACACACTGAAAATATTTCATGAGCACTGAAAAGGTTGTTGGCAAAGCAGGTAAAACCACCCTAATTATTCAGTGTTCTATAAAAGATAACTTTAAAAGCAAGGTTACTTTACAGTTAAAAGCTAATAATGCAATATAACTTACCTCTGCTTCTCTTTTTTCTCCTTGTGCCTTTCAAAGTCACGCCCTCTCTCTTTCACCTCCCTTGCCTTTTCTTCTGAACGTTCTTTTGCTTTATGTTTTTCTTTGTGTTTTTTCCCCAGGGGAGTTTCCTCTTGTAATGGAGGAGGAGGGCTAGGGGTACGAGGACCCTTCTTTTTACTCTGGTTACTTTTAGAACTCCTAGAGAGAAATTAACAGGGTAGGGGGGCGAGTGTAAAAATGAAGAGCTGACAACTATTTCAAACAGTAATTTCTCAGACGTTGACAGGAAAGTTATAACATAAAGGGCCTTGAAGCTTTTATGACAGGATTCACCAACTCCATTAGCAAGCACCATTCAATAGCTGAACTTGACAGAAGGGTGAATAGAGACGGTAAAAATTTATGTTGAGCTCTTCCATTTATAGCCTTTTTTTCTGAAGGAAGTGAACAAAACCAGGAATTGCTCTTGTTCAGAGAGAACCAGTTTTCAAAGATAAAATGCCCTTACATGAACTGTATACATCAGAAGACAAACACTACAGAGCACCTTGTCTGTTTAGACTCCCATTTCTGCAATGCAATACCCCAACCATATACACACTTGAACTACTCATGTTTTCAATTTAATGTTAGGTACCCGATAGAAGTTAACATTAAATTGAAAGATGAAGGATGAAGCATCTAAATATTCTTGAATATGCATCTCACAATATGAAACAGCATCTATTTTCCACATAACTTACCACTAAGATAAACCCTACCAACTAGGTATCACTGCATACTGAATGTCAGTAGCTTACCAGCACATGCAATACCATTCCTGTAGCAGAAAGAATGTTGTTCTGCCCCTATTTCAAAGGAGATTTTCACTTAGCAGATACAGATGTGTCTGGTTACACTGCTGCAGTAATTTCTTTCCTATCTAAAAGCTGCAAACAACAACTCAAAATGTCTTGTGGCCAGCAAGAACTTTAGAAACAGGTTTTGGAGATTGACTTTGGTGACACAGCACTCAGTTAAAATCCCGTGATTTTTACATATTTTATCCTTAATTCTTCCCTGTCCTCCCCTATCCCTCACTTCCTATCCTGTCATGAATTCTGAGAAATTCCCTGCCTTGAAAGTCACACATTATTTATTGAACAGTAATATGCAATACCAACAGAATGTGCAGTTGGTCAAATTTTAAACATTTCAGTTTAGAGAGGCTGCTTCGCAGGCTACAGCATTTCAAACAAAAGTGTTTCCCACTTTTCAATGCTTTGTATTTTCTCATCACTTCCCAAAGACTCTGGACATTCAAAAGGAAAAGATCTGCTTGTAAAACATGAAAATAATCAACTGACAACTACATGCATATAACCACTTTCTGTATAAGATGATTCACAATGCACAATTTAGAAAGTTATATAATCAAGGGCACTGAAATCAAGGAAAATGGAAAACATGAATTAAGAAAACTCCAGTAATAAATATAAGCGTGGTTCTCTGTTCTCACTCTCTTTCAAAATGCATCTACATACTGACCTCTGCTGATCCAAAAGCGGTGAAGAGACAGTAGATGCTTTCTTGTCTTTCTTACTAGCTGAAGATGATGATTTCGGACTGGATCTCCGTTTTGGAGACTTGCTAGACTTTCGTGGTGATGGCGATGGTGATAATTTAGATCTAACCACCTCTGGAGAAATCTTGAGGGAAAGAATATAATTAACCAATAACATATTGATGCTCAAAAGTGTAAGTGTATGCCGACATATGTGTCAAATATGTAAATTCAGCAAGTGACAGACTGTAAGATCTTAACCATGTACATCTCTACTTCAACCTAATCACATTGTTTGCAAAGAACACCATAAAAGGAAGACAACAGATAAAGCATGGAGGAAGAGGTGGTAATGCACTCTGTAATACATTACAAAAACTGTAACTAAAAGTTTAAAATCAGTATGCTCACAACTAACACTCATATTTGTCTGAAAAAGAAAGACATCCTCAGAGGATTTTTTTTTTAATCTTTCCCAAAATTTTAGGGTTTCTAACATCTACAACTTTGTCACTCTACTTTACTCTGTTACTACAAGACAAGTTGGAAAATGAGATTGGCAAATGCCTTGTGTTTCCTTTTACGTGATCTCTCTGTTACAAATCTTATTTGTTTTGTATCACTAAAATGCATTAAATCCTAGTCATTTAATAGCTGACTTCACAAAGGAGAAAACGTGGTTACTGTGCTGGATGACTGATGAGATACTCACTTCTAATACTCAAGTCACATACTAATTATATAGGTGCCAGTTATTTACGATTCTGTAACACAATAGTGCCTTTGTAGCCCAAAAACCTTAAGTCATAAGGGAAACAATTAGAAGCCTATGAAGCGGCTGATGACTTGTCTTTTTTATTTCACATTTACATAATACAAACCTCTTTTTTAATTACTATTTCCTCTCGTTTCTCCATGTTTTCCTGTTCCAATTTCATGAGTTCTCTCTGAATCTTTTGGCGCTTCATTTCCAAAGACAACTCGTGATCATAATCGTAATTAACATCTCCATTATCAGAGTCTTTATTTGAAGAAAAAAAAAGTAAATAGATTAGTAAACAATTTCTTATGAAAAATATAGCAATAACATTTAGCATACTGGATGCTAAGCATAAATATTTCCATGACTTTTAAGCATTGCATGAGTGGATCGTGGAATGAATGCCAAATTTCTTCTCCAATTATGTGTGCAAACTTGAAGTAACTCCAGCTAGTTCCATACAACCTGAAGTTAAACTCTTAAACTTCGTTAAAAACAACACCTTAACTTCTTCCATGGACATTCACCAGGAAGGGAAACAGAGTAAACCACTTAGACATATTTAAACAACAAAAAAAAATTAAAACTGTGTGTCTTCACAAAGACTGAAAACATGTAGAGCACTACTTAACTGGAAAAATCACATCTAACAGATTTATACAGTGATGCATGATACCAGACAGTTTTAATACAGTGTCTTACAAATCAATTGATACACTTAATTACATGCAGACATTGATTTTAAAATAAGAGAAGAGTTAAGTATGAACCCTTTTATCAGATAAACATACACTTCAAGAGTTTACATCTGGTTGTAAAACCAGATGTAAACTGTAACCAAACATTATCACTGTTTGGTTTTCACATTAGAAAAAGTGCTACTTCTCTCACTTTTTCATTAAATCATGGACAATATCATATGCTTCCAACCTCGCAACTGAAATCTTACTGAAAATTTAATTTACTCACTCTGTTTACGTTAATTTTGTTTATGGCTATTTAAGTCTAATGCTCAAAAAGCATTTTGGGAAAATATCTGTCAGCAAAAAGATGACTTCATTAAAAAGTTATTAGCTTTCACTCCCTCCCTACATACAGGAACTATATAAAAGGTTTTGCAAGAACTAAACTCAGTCTATAAATTGCCTTCATTTGTCATGAATGCATGGGAGCAGTTTAGAGAAAGGTGCAGTTCCTAACAGCACAGGTTCTTTCCCAGTCTATCCATCTACTTATATAGCACCCACTGGAACTTAACAGATAGTAATTCTACTTCATCCATATACCAAAAATTGACACTATTTTGAAAAAAAAGCTGAATTCTCAAGATGAAAGTCTCAGTGTCTAAGACTTAAGACATTCATACTATATATTTATATAGAACCCCTGGTTTCTATGTTTCAAATGTTTTTGAGTCAGGTTTTATTTCCATGTATACATATCATAGACCAATTTTTCTTAAAGTGTGCAAATAAAGTCTACTAAGGAGTGAATATATATTATGGCTACTTTTCCGTTCATGTATTGTGCTTAAGATGCAGCAAACAGGACCTGCAACACTTCTAGCACACAGTATTGAAAAGCTCCCTAGTTAATGACATTTCCAAGGAGCTCCATCCTACAACTTGCAGTCCACTTCATTGCAAATATGTTCATTATATCTGAATTCCCTCAGAAGGGATCAGAATTGCCTTTTTTTCCCTGCAACATTGTAACTACTTCTGAAACACGGACTCCTAGAAAACTACAGAAACACCACAGCTCAGTAGAAGCTCCTGTAACATCACTATCAGGTGAACTTGGACTCTTAACAAAAGCAGAACTTAGGAGAGAAGAAAACTGCCCACATCAACAATGAAACCACCTTGTAAGTACTAAAAAGACCTCCAAACCCAAAAACTCCCACCCACCAACTCAAACCAAAGCGACTGCAGAAGGTAATGGAATACACATAGCATTTTTCAGGTATTTTTAGAATATAAATATTTCACTGATGTCCACCTTCAACTGTTATTATACTCATTCTAATGGAGCCCTTGTTAATGATAGTTTACACCACCACAAATTACGTAACAAAAACGGCTGACTTTTGAATTCAAAGGAATTATACTTTCTTCTCAGACTGACCAGTTCCAAAATTACTTTAGATGCAACTTTGATTCATCTCATGACTTTAATGTGAAAGATTCACCATGGAGTAGACTATACCTAGACTATACCTTGTTGCCTCAGTAGTCAAAAGAGGGGAAAAAAAGCCTGTGTGTTAAAAGCTAGTTGATTTAACCACTGTAGCAGTGCAACTCAGATAACTTGTTTGTTCTCCTCAAAAAAAAAATTAAATGAATGGCTACTGCATGAAAGTATTCTGCTTAGAAACTAAATCTTGAAGCATTCCACTTGACACACAGCCCAGAAATCTCACAGTGCTTTGAGGTGTTAGGGGACTGAGTTCAATACCTTATACATACCTTCTCTATTAGTTTCCCAATCCCCATTTTCCTCTTCACTTTCTGGTGTTCGCTCCTTTGTAATTTTGATATCCTCCTTTTCTCTATGTCTTCCTCGTGAGGACTCTTTCTATAAAGGGAAAAATGCTGCATTAGAGTAAACAACTTTATTTTAAAAGAAGCCTGAAGAAGCAGGTGTATTTTACATGGTATTTTGGCTGGGGTTTTTTCATAGTACGAAAAACATTTTCCCCTTTAGCCTGTTGAACAAATACCTTCTTAAACAAGCAGAGACTCCACAGGCTACATGTTTTAACACAATTTCATATAATCTGAATGCAAATAGCAGATGAGGAAAAGAGAAGAAAGGATTCATAAAATAAGAAGGCTTAAAGGCAGGGCAAGCGTCAAGCACACATCACAGAATAAAATTTAAAATGGGCACTGAAAGAACAGATTAAGTTCTAAAGACCAGAAGTTTCATGAACATTTAAAGAGTGTAATTTTAACAGCTTGAGCAAGAATTCTCAGCTGTAAATAAGAATATTTATATGCAAGGCAGATGAGCCTCAGAAGTGGAACCATTTAACTCTTCAGAGGATAAAGAATGTGGAGGGGGAGGAGATAATTAAATAAAAAAACCCAGACCTTGGCAGAAGGGGAAAAAATTCTAAAGCAACACAATGGAATCAAGTTCCATTGATAGTTTTGCGTTTGACTTTCACTGTCTCCAAGGCAAGTCTAACTACTGCATTAGCACCCATTTTCTGTGTTGCAGATGGTCCTGTGAACACCTAAGAAAGCCAGAGACTATCCTTACAAGAAAAAAGATAATTTCAAGTCAACTGATGCTGTGCCGCTCTTGTCCCCCTGCTAAATTCCAGTATAAAGCTACATAGTTGCACCTCTGCATCTGCTGAAGCAACATCCTCTAAATGATCTACCTGGGCTCAAGTGGAATACAGGACAAAGTTTCTTCACTACTGTAACAAAAGAAGAAAATCCAAGCTTAGAAGTATCTCAGGTTAATTTATTAAATAGGAAACCAGAACAGCAAAGTCTGTCCCACAGCCCTGTTGTTCTCACCTCTCATAGTGCCTTCTTTTGTTTTTTTGGGGGGATTCTTTCATGTTGGTATGTGGGAGAAGCTTACACCAAGAAAAGGAGATGCCTGAGAATTTCACTAGCTATTCCTTATTGGGACTTAGATCTTGACTTAATTTAAAACCTTAACATCACCTTAGAAATACATTAAGGAAACAACATAAAATTGTAGATAGTCACTCAAAAACTAGTAAAATTCAACTATTCCTTTTTATTCACTAACAATGTTAAAAACTTATCTCTAGTTTATTGATGTAAATCTCTAAAATGATGCAGAAAGTCATAACTTACTGAGTTATGTTGGTTGCTGACATTAACTGCAGACAAGTCTACATCCACTAAACCCTCGTCTCAACATGTACTAAAGGCATTTCAGTCTAAGGGCCAGAAATGTGCTACGCCCCAAAGCAAATTACTTTAAAAGAAAACGACTCTGATAGATCTAAAAATCTGTAAATATAACAAGCCTTCCCTGCAACCATTCTTTTTTTTCCCTCAAGACTATTCTTACTTTTATAGCCCACCCTTCTCCATGAAGGCCACATCTGTTCTACTAAACTGTGTACTTCTGCTCTATACTTCAACCAATTCCTACAACATAAACTAACAAAACCATAATTTCTTAAATATGAATACTAGTTTCTATTAATTTGACACTACCTCTTACTAGGAAAGTGAAACATGAACATTAGGACAACCTCTCTATACTGATTTAAAAAAACCTCTCAAAGCCAATTCGCCAAATAACTTGTCATCAAAGAACATGCAGCAAGTCCATGCTTCAAGTCCGATTTAATAACCGTTGTTAAAAATACTACACAACCTGTATGTATCACACCTACTTCTTCAAACTTACAAACCAATACAAGGATCTTGAAAGAGCCTGCATTTTCTCCTTTCAGTGGAAAAATTTGCTAGTGGCACAATCATATTTCTACAGAAGAACTGAGAACAAAAACAGCTATCAAACTGAAATACTGAATATAGAGGAAGCATGGTATTTTACATCAAATGTTGTTTAGTTGTCAAGAAGAAAGATTCTGACAACACTGCATCTTGAAAACCAAGTATCAGTTTAGAAATTGAGTATATTTTTCCTGGGGCATGCAAATCAAGAATTTAAGTTATGATGGCTTAGAATACATACTTAATTTTTCTCACTGAAAAATCCTCAACATATTCCTTCTATTTTACTTGTTACATTTATAACACATTTGATTCTCTCATACTATGGGGATGAAATATTTCCTTCACACCCTATAGACCTTCCTTACATGTCTTTTGTCTCTCCCTCAACAAGCCAAGAATAAAGTAAGTTAAGGTCCTAAAGGCCAATAGCATGTCTTTCACTTGTACTTGAAGATGCTATATATCCACTTCAATCACATTTGTTAACTACTTCTCCGCAGACTCTGAAAAAATGCCATTTACTACATGAGAAACATTAGACTTTCATAATTATGTATTTATTTACTAAAAAAAAAAGTGGTAGCTTATCCTAAGAGGAAACAACAGTTTAGTAGACTTTGTCTACACCGTTTTCAGGTACATGCTCACAGCTAAACACAACAGGTGTTGGATAGATGTTTACAGTTTCATGTTGATGTTCAGGAGAGATGCCACATAAGGAAGGGAAAAAACGGATGATGTTATGGCTGACTTCTGTGAGATTTAATTTAATGTCTACTTAAGTTGAAGTTCCATGATCCATGTGATCGCACTCTACAGCATAAGACTTGATGTCTACTTGAATAAATTTCCCACTACTGCCAGAAAAGCCTGGCCAAGCACAAAAGGGCTCATCTAATCCGTAAAACATGCTTCTAGCCAAGAAGTGTTATTTTGCCAACACCGATGGAAAGAGTAGAAGACTCATACAACCTACAATTCTTACATTGCAGAAATCTTGGTTTCAACCTTAACAGGTTGCACAGTACACACAGCAGCAAAATGAACTCCTTCCAAAGCACAGACTCCTTTAAACCTCCAGTACACTATGTGTATTATAGCTAGAACCTTCTACCACGCTACAGAAACACGTAAGAAAATGAATCTGAAGTTCCCCTGACATTAAGAGGTATTGTTGCCATTTCAGAGATGGAATACAATGCTGAGTCCCACTTCCAGTGGAAATAGTTAAAAGCTACAGTGACAAAAACCACAGATATGAAACAAGTGATACACATTCCTTAGGAAAACCTTCCTAAAAGTACATTAAGTTCCTCCCACTGTTTCTCCCAAATCACACACACCTTCCAGGTTAAGACTTTAGGTAAGACTTCATATACACCAATGTAACTGTCTTCTCATAATACAGAGAAAAATTCAATATAAAAATTTCCAACTAAATACAGTAACAGCAGGAACCTTATCTAATTATTTGTATAATAATTAATACACTAACGTACAGTGCTGAAGTAATTCCAAACACAAATCCAAGAAACACAGAAAAACTGAGTTCAATGTAGGTGTCCATATAACACAGCATATTGTCTCTGCAAATAATAGTACAAAGCATGAAGAAATAAAAAGGCATATAGTCTATAAACTGTCCATATAGGAAGTTTCTTCCTAAATACATACAGATTGCACTAATTATCTTATGTCTCCAAAGAATAAAAAAATATCTTCTGAAAAGATTTTATACTAGTTATACTGTCTTAGCTTCTTGTGGAACCTCTTCAGCTTTGTGTCTCTATCTTCTAGGAATCAGGTAGAATTGTCATATGTAACTTTAGCACTTTCCCCTTGTCATTTCCAAATTTGCCACTCTTTCTACTGGGATAAAGTATGAATATGACGCATCTAACTTACATTCCCTCAAACATACATTATATGCATTCGCCCCACGTCCTTTTGTCCCTCCAGTTTATTTCTCACCTCTTTGCTCACTTCAAGAAGACCTTTGACTGTATTTTCTTTCATACAGGTGACGACAACCAAACAGCACTTCAAATAAAATTGGACCACGAATTTCTACAGCGTATTATGAATCGTTTTCTATTCCATTTTTATATACCTGAATGTTTGCTTCTACAACTGTGACTTCACTTTGAACACATGGTTTCATTGAGCTGTCCACAATAACTTATTTTTCTACTGCATGGTTTCAGTTACTTTTAAAAAATTCATTCAATTTTTGTTTTAAATGCTTTCTTCATTGTGCGTTACCTTGCACTTGCCAACATCAAGTTTCATCTGCCATTGTACTGCCAAAAACTAGCTTTCCCAACCCCCATGGCATTCCTCAGACTTCAGTAATCTCAAGTACTGTTTTCAAATCTTCTGCAAAGTTTGACATTTGGGATGTCTTATACTTTTTCTACATTCTTTAAAGTTATAGTTCTTTAAATGAATTACCATAGCACTCTGTGTAATTCAATTTCAAATTAATCTAAAATTTTCCCCTTAGCTGGTTTCTAAACCTAAAATATTACACCTGCTATTCTTTGACTACCTATACATATACCTCAAAAGCCTTGTTTCTAAACAGGTTTGACCTGTGTCAGGCAGTTCTCTTAACCGCTACTCTTCATTGAAGTCTCAGTCTAGTAGTCTCGGTGAAGCACAGATTTTGTCAGCAAGAACGTTTCTGATCGGTCTCTTTTTTTTCCTTTTAACCAAAATCATTACACTTCTTATGGAACAAGCTACCTTTCATTATTTCAAAGTCTTCTTATCCAGCTCCACTGTTACCCCAAAAGCTTTAATAAAATATGGAAACATCACATATTAGATCTCCACCATAACAGCAGCTCTACCAATGGAGCAAGATTTTTCTTAGTTCAGTCACTCCAGTCTTCTGTCCTTTTAGATATCCTGGTTCTTTGCAAAGCAACTCTTGACGACTGTCCCTCTTCATCTATTTGTTCCAGAATATTTTCTTTGATATCCTGTATTTTGAGAGTTGCCTCCATGGAACTAAAACAAAGTTCAGCTGTTTCCTCAACCTTCCATTTTATGAGGTTGAAGCAGAGCATTTTTTCCTCTGTCGTGTGCTTAATCTATAAATAATGCTTTGATACTTTAACAGACCCACTAATTCTCCAATTCCTTTAGATTCTTGCTTCCAGTTCGCTTTCACTTCGGTTTTAGTTGTTTAAAAGTATTTTATTATCACATTAATAGAACACTCTAAAAAGCAAGGTTAACTAACCAAAAGTAAGAATTACATCAAAATTAGAGTTGCACCAGGACAGAAGTTACAGCAAATTTTTAATGACGGTTGGAAAAAAAAAAATTTTCCCACCAACCATGTACTCAATAACTGAACAGTTTATTCAAACTATTAGAAAATAAAAGAAACACATTTCATTAAAAAGATTGAGAGTTTACACAAATTAACAGCAACTGAAAACATGATTGGAAGGTAAGCCATTCTGTTAAATTTAATGATAGCAGCTGCTGCTGATTTATTTACAGCTGACATTAAAAATTCATTTTACACAGCAAGTAGGAACAGACCAAGAGGAAATGATAGAATATTGTTAACACCTGCAGAAGCAAAACTGATTTTTTACAAATAAAGCTTTTTAAAAATTGTTCATATGAAGATGATATTAAACGTGATGCAGGAACACAGTGGTGCTATTGCTCACAGGTACAGGGTCACACTACGAACTCTATCCCTATTTGTTTGCAACATCAGGAATGGATAACACAATTAGAAAATAATTTAATTTTTATATTTGAGGGCCACAGGGTTGCAGAAAGATGCTTACAAAATGAAAACAATAATGAATTTTTTGCAAAATCCATTAAGTGAGCAGTTGGGGTGCCTGATGAGTATGTGAACCAGCACCATAGTAACTGCATGGTTTCATCAAAAGCAAATTTGGGATGAACAACTTTAATCGAGATGCATGTATACAATGGATACGAATAAGTGTTGGGGAAAAAATAGTGGATGACTGAAACAATGGTTAATACACTTTCTTGGTAATAATCAATGAGTCTGCACTGTTATTAAATACCTGTTTATCAGTATTTATAACACATTTTAAATCTGTGGGATTTATTAAATCTTTGGGAACCAAAAGACCAGAAAGCACTATAAAATTGCAAAACAGTACAATTGTTAAGACACTTCATAACAAAAAATGTGATCTGCTATGTACAAAATGATGAGGTCCTTAAAACATTTTCAATATTACAAGTCACAACGATAAGGTTTCTAGGACACACTGCCCGATTGCTACTGAAGGATTCTGGAGTTCTGCAAACTCCACTCTTACCCTAACAGGAGAGGATGATTCCTCTGTACTTCGTTTCTGTGGCTCTGCCTCAACATCTTGACGTTTGTTCTTCATTCTTTCCCGAAGATCTCCAGTGGGTCTTTCTGGTGACCTGTATAATACAGAAACATAATATAACCAGTTCTATGGGACTATTTTTAAAGGAATACGATCTGTCTTTTAATTATTATTTTATTAGTATATCCAGAAAGACATAAACCTCCCACCCAGAGGCAAAGTGGATGAGTAAGAAAGAATTCCATTCTATTCTAAAGGGCTTAAGCATTTTAAAAACCCCAACCCTTTCAGAAAGTCAAGGAAGACTTGACTCCAAAAAGAAAAATCACTTGTATATATATATATGACATGACTCAGTCACTACTCTAGATCAGCATCAGGTGATCCTACCTAAAACAAATAACCTTTTTCTGACCATCACGCAAATGGTGTTTCACAATTGCTCCTACCAAATATTTCAAGATTTAGCATTCTCCATAATCTAAGCTGCAACAATTTTTATAGATATAAGTGTCTCTCTCTGTATATTACATATATATATTTAAAACCACAATTAATGCAGAATCAAACTACTATAGACTAGCAATGACAGTCACAGAGAAGCACAACTCTGAATGCAGATGAAGTCTGCAAGCAGAGATAACAGAACCTAAGCACCATCCTCCCATAGTCTAGGTGAGGCTGCCACACAGGAAAACACCGTTGCAAGACTATGAACCAGAATTTATCTCTTGGAGGCCTCTTCCATTTTCCATCTTGCAGTAATGTAATTATTTCATTATTTAATTACAAAATACTGGATGAACTCTACTAGTCATGCACCTTTATGATATATTTTCTGCAAGAGATATTACTGTGATGTGGAATGGGAAGAGGAACATCCTACACTACTATAATTTTGTCACCTCTCAATATGGATTCATGAGTTCATTTACCCCTTATGGGTTAAAAGAGAACAACCATTGCACTGGTGAGGCACTGGCACAGGTTGCCCAGAGAAGTTGTGGATGCCCCATCCCTGGCAGCATTCAAGGCCAGGTTGGTCAGGGCCCTGAGCAACCTGGTCAGTCTAATGGAAGGTGTCCCTGCCCGTGGCAGGGATTTTGGAACTGGATGATCTTTAAGGTCCCTTCCAACCCAAACCATTCTATGATTCTACGATTCAAACAAATTCCCAAGCTAAGGGAATGAAGGAGCTGTTTCAGATGATCTTTCAGTTCAAGAAAACAAATTTTCTCTTCATATACATTTGGCTTGATACTGAGCTTAGTACTTCTGTGATGCCTGTTAGCTGAAATTATAGATTCTTTTGTGGAATGGTTGTATAGAAGTACTACATCTGTGCCTATCAGTTTACACTAAAGAATCATAAAGAGATATTAATGCTGTCTTATTTGATTAGGAAAGTTATATGTAATATATGAATAATGAAATTTGCATTTCTTTTGTTTTTCAGACTGAATCAGTTTCCATTGAGAAAGTAATTTCTCCCACTCTTCCTGTCACATAATACATAAAGGGTAAACTGTCTTTCACAGTCAATGCCTACAAAAATTTAAATTAATACCATTTCATTTTCAATCTGCACATATTTGAAAAAGTCATTTTTTCCATTTCCTCCTCTGCACTGTTTCCTACATTTAATTCTTTAAACTGCATCATAAGGTCAAATGTATGAGGACCTACAGAGAAAAAGACCAGTGACTGCTCTCATTTTTAAATGCATTTAATTGTCCATGAAATTGTAAGTACAGGTCAATCTAGATCAGAGGAAATGTACAGAAGAGTAGAGATCTGCTTTTTTTATCACTAAGGATCAAATAATATCTGGCATACAAATATAAACACGTTATCTTCTTTGCATGCAAGACTATATGATCTTGAAAGTGTCTGGGTTTATGTAAAAGATTATGATTCAAAGTATTTTTCCCCTCCCCCCATATTAAAAAGGTAATTCTTTGCATAACCAAAGCACTCTGAAGCATTCCAACTATCAGCTACCTCAACAAATAAACTGTCTTTCAGCATTAAAGTGCAATTCAACACCTTAATTTTTAACAACATTTAAGCTATGATACACAGGATTTGGATTAGTGAAACTGAAAATTAAGTTAAGAGGCAGAAAGATTATCAATAATGTACCTGTAATACTGTTCCTCAAGAGGAACACTTTCAGGAAAAAATCCCATTAGCTGAAAGTAAAAGCAAGAGAACTCGCACTGAATGCAGCCCATGTACCTTATAGAGTGACATCTGATATTTTAATACTTTTTTTTTTTTTAAGTTATAGGCTGGTGTAAAAAAAAAAAAAAGAACTATCCAAATCATTTCACCCTCAATTAATAAATTTTTTCTTCCCTCCCATGCTGAAAAAAAAGGTATTTTGCTAAAGCATTATTCAAATCTACTTAAACATTATAAAAATTATGAAAAACCCCACAGAAATTAAAAAGGTACACATTCAGGGCTGGGGTTGGTCAGTCAATTTTTTGTTTGCTTTTGCTGTTACCAAGTCAGCTTTTTTCAGCTTTAGGAGAACACCAAAGCAAAATCATGGTAATCACCATCTCTTTCCCCAAAGACATTTTGGAGGCTTCCCCAAAGCCTCCAAAAACTCTAATAAAATAAGACTGAAAATTAGTCAAACTTTAAGATATAATTACTCAGGAAGCCATGACTGTTTTCAGATGCTTTGGCTAAATGCACAGAAAAACAAGCTGGTCTATTAGCTGATTTTTTTTTTTTATGTGTACCATAGCTTCTTTTCTACATAACTTTCACCCAGCCCACTCCAAAAGGGATCTTTAGTTATTCCAGGTAATGCTCACCGCTGAACTTCAACAGATCAAGACAATTTACCTCTGCAATTTAAGATGATGTGGCTAGACTGCAACTGCCAGAACCTCTCACACAAAGGCATTATGCAATTCCTTTCTAATATTTTGAGCTGGGCCCATCTTTCAAATAAGGCCAAAAATGCAGAATTTCCTCATTTCAAATTTTAAGCAGCGCAGTTAAGTGATTTTAAACAGCATTACTTCCTGCAACAGTTCCATTCCCCAGAGTCAACAGCATTGAGGAAATGCACATTCATAACAGTGCCTCCATTTGCTCCTGTACTTCTTACAGTATCAGGAACAAGTATCCAGCAACAGGCACACCTTGCAACACACCTACCTGAGGATATCTGTGTACCTGTGTGAGAGCACTCGTGTGCATAGAGGCAGATGATCATTATTGGTGTATCATGTACATATTATAATTGCCCAAGAAACACTGTCCTGTTTTCCAGTTTCCCATACTACAATATTTGAAACTTTCAAAATCCATACATTATTTCCTAATATGACTGCTGGCTTGGTTTGGTTTTTAAATGCAGTGTGATGATCCCAAATAAAGAGGATCAGTCAGACTAAGAAAAGGACCCTGCAATGGCAAAGATCCTGACAAGAGCATGAAGGAGCCAGCCAGGACTGCCAAGCAACTAACCAACAATCTACAAGCGCAGAAAGAGAGCAAAATTCCTCATGGGATACCATGTTTACACACAGCTCTCAGTTAGCTTCTCCTTACTTCTGATGTTTGGAAGACTGGCAGGTCTAATACTGAATTCTTAACACTATCATCAGGTAAGCTTTATGTAAAAAAACATGCGAGGTTTTATTTTTATAGCAAGATTAAAATTCATGCTGTGAGAGGCAGCATTAATGATAAAATTGAACAATCTTTTTCACACTTTACAGTCAAGTTTTCCTACTGTCTGGTGATGTTTTGAACTATGGGAGGCATTATGGTCAGATAAAACCATTAACAATGGGATTTACTGCAGAGAGGTAGGGAACTGGAGGCAGAAGATATGAAGACAGAAGGGCAGCAAGACATACTTTGTCCTATCCAACCCCTTGCAAAGCGGACAAGACCTCCCTGGCAGGCTTGGCTGAACACATGCAGACATGCTGCCATTTTGTTATCCCAGATACCTGAACACGAATATTGCTTTAACTGGACTGATGTGGAAGCAGCATTAGTTTGGCTTGCAAGAAGCCAATAAAATTGCATTTGAAGTGCCCGGATAACATTTGTGAAAATCTTTCTAATGTTAAATGGCATGAAAATGCCAACATTTTATTATGTACATATTATGTACCAGCTTTTTCTATGCCAAGAACTATTAGTGGAAATTTTTGAAGACAGGCACCGTTTTCATTTGTCTGCTTTGGGGGGGTGTGTGGGGGTGGTGGGCTTCTTCCCCCTTTTTATTTTCAAAAACACCTTTATTAAACGCTGAATGTGCCAAGCAAATAAGCAGGAAGATTTGTCCTTTGACTTTTCTGTATAGTCCTAGTAAAAAAGTTAGCAATAAGAAGAAGGAAATCAACATTTTTCTTAAATGTCAGTGCTGACAGTGAAGCAGAAACACAGCTTTAATCATTAAAAGAAATGTCACTTTTCTTCAAATGAGCAAGGCGAACTACGCACTGAGTGTTCCAAACACTGGAAGCAAGGAGAAAGTGACATTATAACAGTTTTAAAATCTAATCTCTACCAGTAAATCACTTATTTTATTCATTTGGAACACTGAGTGCTGAACAGAATAAAATCTTTCAGACACCGAAAGAAACATTAAACTCAGTGATGTATTTTGTATCCCAGCTGCTACCACCTTAGAAGCAATGGAAGATCAAACAAGCAAAGTCAAGATCGTTCTAAGAGCATGCCACAGGAATAGGAAAAAGAACCAGACACAGAACCCTAACCTCATGTCAACCTTCCTGTTGTTGCTTTACACTTTGATGCTTCAGTGTGCCCATCCATAATCTAAAGGTAATACTGGCATTATGAAGGACAGCTGTTTGAAAACTGTGAAGCCTTCACAGAAAGAGGTACTATGCTAAAACCATAACATCTTTCTGTCCTTTATTGCAGGAATATTACAAGCTTACTGCCATACTTGGTTTCAGTTAAGTTAGGTGTTATGCCACACAAAGGACAGTTGGAAAAAAAATTTAATTTCAGTAACATATGAAGAGACATAAAATAAAAAATATTCTCTTTTGAAAAATGAGGTAACTTTTTGGATCTCCCCCCTACAATACAGGATATTTTTCTGTATCTGGTAGATAAAGT
This sequence comes from Dicrurus megarhynchus, assembly GCA_013399195.1. NCBI lineage: Eukaryota > Metazoa > Chordata > Aves > Passeriformes > Dicruridae > Dicrurus > Dicrurus megarhynchus. Next base: position 2,422,860 of record VXAD01008756.1, read on the forward strand.
CACAAAGCTATGTTTTGAAGAAAGTGTTTTCTCACAACAGGAGAGAAAGGATAGATGTTCATCACACAACATAGCAAAGGCAGAAGGGCTGTGAGTGTGAGCACTGCTGTAAGTAATTGCAAACCGGCATTTTAGTACAGGACAGAAAAGTATACCAGAAAGCTGCAGTGACACTACACCAAAACAAAAAAGTATTAAGGTACTTGAACTTCCCACTTCAAGTAATGTAAGTAGTTAATCTGCATCCATTTTTTTAAAGCTGCATACACACAAAAATCCTGCACATTGCCAAAATAATTGTTTCAAGCAGCTTCATAAGGCAATTGGTTACTGATATAACAAACAATTAGGCACACCACAGCATTTCACTTAAAAAAAAAACCAAAATAACAACAAAAGACAGAGTTGCAAAAGCTATTTTCCTACAGCATGTGAAGAATTCAAAGTGAGTTCTTGATTTACCTTCTATAACTGCTGCTATAGCCTTTACCTCGTGGTGAAGGGCCATGTACGAATCTACATGTGTTCCCATAGAGGCAGTTGCCAGTCTTCAGCCAGTTACGGCACTGTGTCTAAGAGACAGACATTACTGGGTGAATTTCACACTCCTTTCTGGAAATACCATTGGTGTGAGTGTGGCAGAACAAACAAATGACTCCACATTAAGTCCCATTTATCTGTAATTTCTGTCCACCAGTAATATAATTGATTAAAAAAAAAAATCAACAACTAGCATCAGGTCTGGCAGAGAAAAATTTAGGTTGGTGGAAATATTATTAATATGCACAGTACTACTGCTCCATCCAGAAGCTGGCAAAACACACGGTATTTGAAAATTCTAGTATTAGCATGTTGAACATCCATGCATTAAGGAGTTCTTTTCACCTTTACTTAACATCAGTAACATCTGAGCATTTGGTGCTTGTGAGCTACTCTTTCCCACCACATAAATCCTGGAAAAGAAGATGGTGGGGTGGGGAGGAAAAGAAGAACGCTTTTACAACTCACCTCTGCAGTACTTCCAGTGCTGGGTCCAAGCCTTTCAAACACACTGGGTCTTCGGGATGTGCTATCGGATATGGTCTTGGTATTTTCCACTGTGACCTTCCTTCTAATTTTTGACATTTTGTACTACTTCAACCAAAAAAAAAAGCAAAACTGTAAAATCCTTCAGTTTGGGGCTATTGACACTGAACTCACACGAATAAAATAGTATGATATACATTGCAAGAGTTGCTGCAGAGGTGATGAAGAAAGAAAAAAGAAGTCATAAATGAGTGAAATGTATCTAATAACAAAGAATGCTTCTGACTTGAACTAGTCAGCTGAACACCAGTAACGATATTTTTTCATTTTATTTCATGACCTGCTTTGGATTCTTCAGCTTCCCCTTGGGAAAGATCATATGACATGTTACTCATTTAGGCAGCAAACACCACACAGGACAGATGCTTTCTTTCATCATGTATTTTTGGTGCATGAACTCAAGTGACTTAAAGCAAATAGAACCTTTAATGTTATTTCACCAACCTCTCAGAAACCAGTTCCAACCACTAAAAATGGCTCCCATTTTTGAAACAAACTTCAAAAAATGAGAGCTTCATTTTTTTCCCCTTTGTTGTGTATGACAACCTACTGAAAACCATCTTGCTATCATCCACAGTCTGTGTTTGTTAGTGGTCGGATTCCTACAAATATTTGGACTCACATGAGTTTAAGAAAAAAAACCCCTAACTCCATAACAATGATACACAAAGCTGCTAAAGAAGTAGCTCCTTCTCATTAAGAAAAACATATTTTAAAGGAAGTACAGCATAACTTTGATAAACAAGAAGCCACAATTTATCTTACCTGAGAAAGGAAGGAGTTACAGAAAAAAACCAAACATATTTAAAGGAAAAAAAAGGAACATACATGTTTAGCACTAGAGACAGATTGTACAAAAAGGGCAAAATGGGCCTCAAAAACTACTGTCCATTCTTTACATGCGACTTGATCTACACAGAAATAAGATCAATTTGGGAACATCTGCCAGGTGCTCAATAATTTATGTACAGCTCAAAAAACCACCTCTTTGTTGTACTGCAATGTGCCATCACCCCCATTAATCAGTAGATCATGATTAGCCAAACACTAATCCCCTACCCTTCTGCTGCTGTCTCTTCTGCTCCTAAGCACGTGTCACCGCATTTAGAACACACACACACACTTAAATTATTATCTCATACACAAACAGGTTACAAATGACAAAGTTCATCCATAAAGCCAGAAGAATACACATTTAAACTAACATCCACCAGAGAGGATTAATACACATTTTCACCATCTGATCAGCAATATGTTCCCACAGTATCCAGATTGTAAGGTTACATTTCACAGAAACAAAATATTATAATGTATAAATGCGGACACTTCATTATCTGAACCCTACAGTTATTTCCACGACAAGACTTCCCTAGGAGTCTGACACCTGTTCGTTTTCTACAAACAAAATGCTGTGCTGAAGCTCTTGTGAAGCACTTTATCTCCTTTATAAACAATGCAAGAAAGAAAGCTTACACTGTGTATTTGAGATTTCTCAGTAGAGCTCTGCTCTACTGACTTCTTCTCCAAGCCTCTGATTATCTGAAGAATTTTATCTCAGAAATAAGGTTCAGATAATCAAGACGTTAACCAAGATGTTCAGGGAGGGTAGAAATTAACCATACGGTGTATACCAAACATTAAAAACAATGGTTAACGTCAATTAGTGGAAGCAGACAGTCAAACAGTAGAATTTCCAGTAGTATGAAATTATTTGGGTTAGTAAAAACTGTGGAGAATAGAGATTTCCAGAAAGATCTAATTGAGTTAGAGAATTGAGTAATACAACAGCAGATGAAATGCAAAGAAATATAATGCAATGCACACAAGGAGAAATGATTTTGTCTAAGTATCTGATGAGATCAAATTAGTCCAGTCTTCTGAGAAAAATAATTAGGAGTCATTGTGGACAGCTCAATGTGCAGCAATAGTTAAGAAGTCTGACAGGGTAAACCATTAAAGCTAGAAAGCAAAACAATACCACATCTCACCTAGCTGAGCACCCTTCCATTTCAGGATTCTCACAGAATTTCAGAAAAATACTACTAAATTTCTACAGTTTCACGCAGCCACACCCTTTAAATAGAGGATATAAAAATCAACTGACACATGCAAAACTATTTTGAATAAGACAATCATGTAACAAATGACTAATCTGGATTAAATATTTACAGTTAAAAGAGCCATAGCTGAAATAAAAAGGGTTAGATAAACGACACTGGCAATGGCATAGGGAGAGGGTTCAACACATGAAGGACGGATGAGTCTATCTAATATGCAAGTACAGTACACACGGACATCGTAGCAGCATACAGAAAAATTACATTCATCTTGCCTCAATTCCAATGTACTTTTTTTATTTTCAAAGAAACAGAGGCAAAACTTTCATTTTAAATGTTAATTTTTACCCAGCATATAGTACCTTTTTGTAACTAGTATAGGAAGTTATGATGATGACTAGGTTTAAAAGCATAGTTATAAACATAGAGAGGATGAAGGGGGCAACATCATCATAACTGAACAGATAAGTTAATTCCAACTGCCTTTTTCCCTGTATTTTGGCATAAGGAAATTAAGAAGAATACTATTCAACTCTGTATCTTCTAACCTTGTAAAACCCCCAATTTAAAAAAGAAAACAAAACCCAAAACCAAAACAACACTTGAAACAAGAAACAAAAACCTGCACTATTTCAGGTAGCAATCTGTCAATTCTATCCTCACAGTCTGGCCCATATCTACCAGTTTGCAATTAACAACAGATCCTTTATTACCAGAAGAGATATTTCAATATAGATTACTCTAAGGAAACAAACCCAGCATGCTGTGAGTGTACAGCATATTACTTTCTGTATGCACATATTACCACGAGGGCCTCACTCATGCAATGAGAACTGCAAGACATTCCACTGCTAAGTGAATGCAGATGTTACCAAAGGCTGCAGGATTAGAGTCCAGACATATTATTCTGAGGTAAACTGAGGAATTTCACTTTGTCAAACACTGCATTTGAGAGACTGTATTTGCAAAATGCAGTCAGTCCCATTTTCACTCTTCGAGGACCAAGTGAATTGGAAAAATAAAGAAACTACTAAAACAGTATTGAAAATCTCAGATGTATGACAGGTTTTGTGTTTCTGAGAAGGTTCCTTGCTCATAAACAAGTACTGTGAGGGAAGAATGTTTAGTTAGGGGAACATGTTTAGTTCCCAAATTTCTCAGACTGCACATTAATGGACAAGAACAATTTAAATAGAACATCCCATAAAGATTCCCCTTCTCACACATTTTCACCTTCCGCTGTTTTACCACTGAAGATCACAGTTCTGCTATCGATCCCACTCTGATGGCCAGTGCAGTGACTTTCCATCAGATGTCTGTGCCTCTGAATTGCCATCTCCTTTTCAAACATTAATGTGGGAGTAGACAACAGTGAGTCCCAGTATGGACTGAGCCTTGAGCACTCACTAGATTTCAAATAATTACTACCAGGATTTAAAAAAAGAAAAAAAATTAAAATTATTTTAAGTAGAATATTATGCACTTCTCTATTTCAGGTACATGACATCGCATTGCTGACTCTACCTAGGGGCACTGAACTTTCTGCTACTTCTGAAACTAGGCAAAATTAACTTTATCCTCCTAAAATAAATTCTATACCTAAAATTTTAACTGTAAATTATCACTTTTCCATGCATAAGTAAGACCCATGACAACCTTTACAATAAATAAGAAACATAACACTAGTACAACTTGTTCACAGATGCATCTATGTTATTCTTTAAATGGAGTAACTTTCCCAGGGTGAGAGACAATCTGTTAATGACATTAATTACACTACCATTTGAAAGAGAACATACCATAGAGTGTTATTTACATGAATCATCTAAAATGTGGACAAACGTGAGAGAAGTGAGTGCACCTAATGGGCACTAACCAAGGAACTGAAGTCAATGAGGCACGATATGATTGACACAGCATTCACTGAAATTCTGTATTTTTTAATACCAGGACTCCTATATTTTGGTGTCAAGCATGCTTAACATTTTTCTTCAAAATTAGTATGCTATCACATAAGTCATAATCAAGAGGTATCTGAAACACCTGGTTTTCTGTTAGAAAAACCTAATCCAGCCCCCCGAAAAAATGAATCCTGAAGGATTCTACAGGAAAACTAGAAACTGAGATGTAACAGAACAAAGGCAAAGTTCAAAACCAAAAAACATTTAAGGAGATAAAAATTTCTTTAAGTCCAAGACATCACTCATAAGCATGTCAATGTCTGTGCATGCACACTACACACAAGCTAAGCATTACATCACTTCAGAAAATCCTACCTGTGAAGAGATAAATAATATGCCATTTCAAATAACAAGCGAAATTACTTCTAAGTCCTACAGAAGTTCAGATGCAAACTCATTATAACACTTTTTGATAAACTAAATACGTGTTGAAAACTAAGTAACAGCTTTGATAATGGTTCCCTGCACTTTTCAAAATGAAGAGCTTTTACCTGAAAATATTTTGGGTCCTATTACAATGTTAACACTTCCATGTCACATCGCTAATAAAACAGTGATATTCGAAGGAGTTCCATGGGTTTACTACCTAAAAAATATTACTCCAAATGGTAAAATACATTCATAATGAACCTTCCAAAAAAGCAAATACTCACACAAAGAAGCCTGTTTGACACAAAACTAGAAATTAATCCAAACTGACTTTTACAAGTCCTTGTTGGTGGCCCATCACCATACTAACTTGAACCTATCCCCCTAATTTAACATATGACATTTCTCCATTAGTAGCAATAAGCAACTACTAATTATGGTTGCACAAGTATAAAATCATGGTTGGCTTTCTACAGGTGAATAAAAACATCAGTCCCCAGCACCACATCAGGAAGTACAGAGTATTCCATGCCTTGTCTAACGAAGTGTTCATGCTCAAAGAAGATGTTTCCCCAGACTAAGGGACAGTCTGTGCAGACTGGTGTGGACGGGACCAAGTTCACTCTGCCTTAGTATCCAGCTTGTAGGATACACGTTACCTGCAACCTGTGAGCTGGATCAGCACATTAGCATGCTGTCACTCTCAGCAAACATGCTGAGAAGCAGGGTGTATTATCTCGGGCACAGCCGCATAAAGCCACACTTCTTTAGTTTTCAGGTACATTGGCTGAGTCCGTCCGCTCCCGTCTGCACAGAGGAACCAAGAGTGTTTCATCACCGGCCCAAGATCCCTCAAAGCCCTGGTTGCTAACCCACTAAGAGCCAAACACCTGATCTTCAAACAGTCTTGCAGAAGGTTGACAAGAAATCAACGGTGGAGTGAGAATCCATCGAGAAGTCAAAGGCGAGGCCCTAAGTAGACCATCCATAACACACTAACCCAACATGCCCGGCTACAAGTTCTGAAAGGGATGAAAGTTAGCTGTAGTCGCTGCCTGAAGGAATGGTGATGAGTGAATTTATACAAGCGAAATTAGCAGTCCCTCTTGAGTACATAAAGCAGAAACTATTTTACTGCCAGAAAGTGGGAGAAGAGCACTACTAAAGTGGGGGGAAAAAAAACCAAACCCAAACAAAACCAAAACAAACTGAAAAACCCCCGCGAACAGGAAATATCCGAGTATATGGGAAGCACACTCCAGCACGGACACCGACTGACGGAACGGCACCCCGGGCACACGGCGGGATGGCGCCTCCGGGCGTTCACCCCGCCCCTCCTGGGGGAGCCCCCCGTGCGCCCCCAGCCGCGCACCGCGCTCGCGGGAGCGCGGCNCGATGATGACGACGATGACGACGGCGGTGACGTCGGAGTTGGGAGGGCGACGGCGGGAAGGGCGGAAGCGGCAGCGCCGCCATCTTGGGGAGGGCGGGGAAGGCGCCCGGCTCCGCCTCAGGGGTGTGGCCATGGGGCTGGCGGAGGCTCCGGAGCGGGAGTTCCATGAAGAGTGGCTGAGGGGGCTGGGGGTGTTTAGCCTGGAGGGTGCTCAGGAGTGACCGTATCGCACTCTACCACCACCTGAAAGGAGGTTTAGCCAGGTGGGGGCGGTTTCTTCCCTCTGGCAACAAGTGACAGGACGAGAAGACATAGTCTTCAGCTGCACTAGGGGAGGTTCAAGTTGAACATTAGGAAGAAATTCTTCACAGAAAGGATGATTAAACATTGGGATGGATGCCTCGGGAGGTGGTGGAATCACCGTAGCTGCAGGTGTTTAAGGAAATACTGTACATGATGCTCAGTGCCCTGGTCTAATTGACAGGGTGATGTTGGATCGTAGCTTGGACTCAGTGATCTCCGAGGTCTTTTCCAACCTCAGTGATTCTGTGATTCTGTGATCTTCAACTAGACCAGGTTGCTCAGAGCCCCATCCAACCTGTCCATAAATGTTTCCAGGGATGGGGCATCCATCACCTGTCTGGGCAACCTGTGCCCGTACCACACCACCCTTTACTGTAAAACAAGCTTCCTTCTTAATCTAAACCTGCCGTATTTTGGTTTAAAACCATTGCCCCTTGTCGTGTCATCTTACAAAAGTCTTACAAAGTTGTCAGGCCAGTGTTGTGCTGCAGCAAACACTTGGTTGGAGGGTGAATAGACTTGGCTGCTTGTAGTGGAGGGGCCTGCAGGCAGCTCCCACTTGGTGGTTTGGCCACTTATGTGTCCTTGCCTTGCTGTGAGCACCCTTCCTGTTTCACAGTGGATGCAGTAAGTAGGGTTGTTTTCTTGTAACGAAATCCTATAATGATGCGAATTACCTAAATGGGGGAATCCCTTCTATGGATATAGTCTGCCCAGTATGCCCTGTGTCAGTCGGAGACTTGTTCACCTGGAGTTCCCACCATCTAATGGGACATCTGTGCTATTTTCCCCTTATGCTGTGCTCTCTCTATATACTTGTGGTGCAGTGAGCTACCATTGTAGATATAAGTATGGCTGAAAAAACCTGTTGTGTTCTCAAATGCAGGGGGTGCAGTCATTCTGGGGTTTTGCCTATATAAAAAGAATTTTAATAAAGGCGCAAGCTTTTTTATTACATTTTTGTAAGTAACTAAGTGCAGTCACACTGGAATAAATTATATTCAACATCACAAATTTTGAAGGACATGCTGAGCTATCTCTTTGACAGCAGAAAGTGCTTCTAAGCAAGTTGGCTTGATTTCTCGAGAAGGAAGCAAAAATCCATAAGTTCCTGTGTCACGAAGCTCGAAGGTAAAAGAATATTTAATGCCAAGATCGTAAGCCCAGTCATCGGACCCTCCAGGAGCTAAATCTGTGTGAGGAAGGGAAAACAGAAAAATTGCCTGAAACCAGAACTTTTTCTGTTCAAAAGCTGTCTTCTGATGCCAGCAGGGATACACTCTCATGCCTGTCATTGCAGTAAAGTCATACTTACAGATTGTTTGTGCACCAGCACCGGGTGTGTAAGTTTTCCAAGTTGTCCTCTTTATAGCTTTAGCTGCTTTCTGTGCCAGACTTTCCTGAAATTAAACAAAACATTATTACCTTTAAGGCCTTGTGATAATAGTCAATTTGTACGCAGTTAGAATTTACTTACACTGTGCTCAGGATTTCACATTAGTTAAATAATCATATAAAAGGTACTAGAAAACCCAGTGAATGTGGTAAAAGTTTTCAGCATATGCCCTTGCTACGGATTGCATTTCTGCTGTAGTCAGATAAAAAGCATAAATGGGGCCTTACCCCCACTTCTGGCAGTAAACTGTTGTCAAATCATTTGTTCTCATTTGTCTCATATTTTTTCTTTTCTGCCGCAGTATTTAAGTCACTCTTTATTTAAGTAATATTGACAAATATGGCAGGAAAATAATTTAATTGAGAGAACCCTACTCTTAAGCTATGAAGAAGGCTAAAATGCCCAGAACTGGTGCACCTCTTTCTGCTTTACAGGGAAAGAGCAACTGTTCTGTTTAGAGCTCTGCTGTTTCCAGTGAGAGTTTTTACTGTGTTGTTTGGTGGCTCAAGAATGTAAAATTCTACATATGCAGGATGTATTTTCCATCCTACCATTAAGACCAATTTAAGTAAGTATCCCTAGCAAAAGCCTTAATAAATGTAGCAAGTGTCCACCAGAACACCTCATTGCTTAGGTATGGGAAGTGTGTTTTCAAGTCACGCATCCAATTAATTTTAGAGTTTGTGTAAACCATACAATATAATGAAGAATTTGCACATACATATCTTTTCAAGGTGTCCAGAACAGCAGGATTCTGCTCTTTCAGCAGCAGCTTCAACATATTAGGTGTTGTTGATGTATAATCAATCCAGAATAAATATTTTCATTTTTCCATAGTCTTTAGAAGCAGTTTGCTGACTTACACGCTATTAGACCAGCCCAGACTTTTTAAAGTTGTTAAGAACATCAAGGAAAATGTCATTTCCTAATTCTTGATCCTCACAGCCCAGTGACTCCCTCATTACAAGACTAACCAAGCTGGGTGAGTAGTTCTGAAATAAGTGGGAAACTGCAGGAGGTGGGAAGACTTACCAGCTCCTCATGGTCTTTGCTTTTGTTCGTAGTGTAAGAATATGGAAACAACACCAACTGGGAGTAGGAGTGCATGGTTATGTAGGCTTTAATGGTGTCTTTGTGGTCTCTGACAAAGCGAGCCACTGCTTTCACTTCAGGCTCAGACTCTGGGTAGGGTCCACAGTATGTCTCATGGCATTCATAGTGAGATGCTCCTGGACCTTTACCAAAAAAAAAAAAAGTGCACAGTTTTACTGCTTTATTTCTTCCCTTCTGCATCTCTGTTCATCTAATGAAAGAGTAGAGTTTGGTGCTAATACACACGAAATCATGGACTCCACCATGCTATGGAAAGAACTTGCATACTTGTAGAAATCTTTGTGAGCCTACCAGGATTTCTCACCTACAAAATGCCTAAAAACAATCAAGGAGAAGGTGTAGGAAAAAAGTGTTCAAAGACTGGATAAAAAGTCTTAGAGGAGAGGATGAATATGCTTCATTTAAAATCATCACATGATTGTGAGATCACATCTTCAAATCTAGAAGTACTACAGGAAAAAGGCACTTCTACATGATTATTTCATCTTGTGGGAAAGCAAGGTCCCAATGGGAAGCCAAGGAAACAAGTCAAAATTAAGGTTTTTAACAAAACTTGATGCTGGAACAAGTTATCAAGAAGACAAATAGGATTCACCACTTCTGCTGTCTTCAGAATAAGACCAAACAACTTTCTGGAAGCAGAATCTTTAGTGTTTAAGGGAAAAAATGCAAAAATAGCTGTGGATGGTTTAGCAATGGACTAGAATGACTGAAAGCCATATAGGACTTCAGTGTCAGCACTGAGTGAAGTCAGATCTGATCTATAGGGTGAGATTTTAAGGCAGCTATTCTGCAGACTGAAAAAAACTTGTCAAGTACAGAAGTGCCTGCAGTAATTAAATATGATGTAGTCTTCACAAGAAACACTAAGGGCCAAAAAATCTTGTTCAGCTAGGCATTATGGAAGGATGACTGAGGTGATCAGTTTGTACACCACGGTGGAGCATTTACTCAGCTGGATAGTGCAACAGGCCTTGGGTGACACGGCAAGGGCCACTTCTTCCCTCTTTCCTCCTTCCCACCAACAGCCTCCCCCAGGTGTGTCATGGTGTGGTGCAAGGGGCTCTGTTGTGCTGGGAAGAGGTTATTGGTGTGTCATCTGGGGAGGAAAAATCCTGAGTCCCAAAAAGAATCATCTTAAACTGGGAAAGTTTTCACTAGTTCATAACAGATACTCAGCTGCATTTGCCTTTGTATTAACTTTGCAGAACGGTAGATGAAAATGTTTTCAAAATAAAGAATTTTAAGGGCCAAAATTGAGGCGGGGTACAATAGGAAGAAAATTATGTCCTACCACACCAGTGTGCATCAAAATTCCTGTTCATGTCAGTACCAATGCACTTGCTGTTACCATGTGAGGAGCGGCTTTTTCTCCACAGACGATTCTATGGAAAGAGACACACAAGCCATGTTCAGGGAAAAATGCTGAAAAAGTCCAAAACTAACCTCACTGGTTAGTTAAAGGTGACTTCCCACTTGTGCCTCTACATTCATGTGCTGGTGAAGACCAAGGAAGATTCTAAAACCACAATCTGCTTGCCATCAAGGCTGGATGATAAAAGGAAATGTTAGGTAGGATAAGAAGTGATCACATCTGATTTCAATGGAATTTGGACTGTGGAAGGAGGGCAGAAGACATACAGTTTGGCCAGGTATGTGAGTTTACGGGCCCAAATCCAACTTTCTGTGGGCAAAGATGCAGAAATTCCAAGCACAGAATAAGAGTTTGGGGTGTGCAGTTCCAGGATGAAAAAGATGCCCTAACCATGCACAGTGATAGTTCCCATAAATAGCAAATTAGTACATTGCACAACCTGTCAAAAAAGGTCTACATACAGAGGGGTGGCTCCATGTGTACTCATAGCCATCCACGTTTATCACGGGCATGATGTAGAAATCAAAGTGCTCCAGAAGGGTTGTCATGGTCTGGTCTTTCTCACGCACATGGATTGCCTATAAAGCACAGGGGAAACTTATTAAAAGCATTTGTAATTGTGATTTTCTTACCTTCCTACAAAGGTACGTGGTGGCGTGTGTAAAATAATTGTGGAATTATCAGAGCAGTCTACCTGAATCTGATAAGGCTCATCACATCATGGAAATTGCCAAATAGCAAAGTAGCTTTCTGCTTAGAAGTGCCAAAGGAAGAAATTGATATGGTCAGTCAGATACTCTGCAGTCCTTTAGTGTTAGTGGGTGGTCATGAGATAGAACTGAAGCCTATTAGTAGGAAGGTTTGAGCTTTTGCTGCTTTTATAAGTAGTAGGAACCCTCCTTCCTGCCCAAAATACAGCAAGCCCCAAAATAACAAGTAATATTTCAAATGGCTGCCGTACATAACATTATTTATTCTGATTGCATTGTGAGTTTAATGCAACTGTATGACAAGAGGCAGTAAGATCTACATTGGTAATTTTGCCTCACAGCTCATTTTGAAGGCTTTAGTGATACCTAACCTGGTTGTTGGTCCATGACAAAGAAATAAATTTTAACTAGATAAGTGGGTTTGTTACTATTAGAATAGACGAAGTCCTTCATCATATTTTTTTTTCTTTATGCCTTACTTAAATCACCTTCTTTCATTTTAAATCCTTCCTGGTTTTCCTCAGGCAATGGGCTTCCTTTGACTAAATGAGAAATGTCAATCTTTCTTAACGACAAAATTAAATTATAAAAAGTGGATCCATTATAAAGAATGCCTAGGATTTGCTAGGGAGAGCTGATGATTTTAGTGCATGTGTGCAGATGTGTATTAATGTCAGATTTTAAAATGTTACTTCATGAAGTGATATAGATACAAAATTTGAATTTAAACCATGTAAATTAGATCAAACGGATGGAGAACATAAATGTTCAGCTTGTTACTTCTGTGAAATGCTGCAGGGACATGTCACTGGAAAAATGACAGCACAGCTGGTAATTGTTTGGAGCAGCATGAAAAGGGCAAATGCATTTCTTTCCAGTGGAACCCTGAAAGCTGGGATTATCAATGGGTCACAAGGTACCTTCAGCTGTATGTGTCCCTAACTCCTGCAGTACCCTTTCAAATGTTTTAGGCATTGAGCTTTTATAGTTGTGACTGATGACAGAAATGAATAAACTTATTAATTTTTTTTATTATTTTTATCAACATCATCATTATTTAGTTCCATCATGGCCAAATCATAATTCATGTTTCAAGGACTTGTCTATGTTGTTTCTCTTACTACAGTACTGGTGACTGTGAAGTCTCAATGTCATCTAATTTATTTTTACTGTGAACTTTGCTTTTGTGAAAAAGTAATAATAAATAATATCTCAGAACATTAACTGAGCAACTTGGGCAACCTTGTCTGGGCCAGAGAGCCCTTAGAAGCCTTTTCCTGGTCCATACCAGGGACAGGGCCAGCAGCTCAGCATGAGGAGTTGAGCAGAGGTGCCTTAAGTTCAAAAAGACCAAGGCAATGTATTTTAAAATCCAGGTACAAGCTGTGGATGTTGTATCTTTGGGTGCACCTTTGTTCACTCTCCTGAGCAGTGTAGATATTAAAGATACTAAAAATAGACGTGACTATTTGTCTGCAGCCACACGTCAAGGCTGGTAAATCTAAGCCCATCCCCTCAGTGATTAATCAACAGGCTCATCCCATTAGTGATTTTCTGGTTTCCAAGAACTGGTACGATGGCTGGATGTTGTTGGTCATATTCTGGAGGTCTGACATGAGGGTGTCACTAGCAGGCATAGTACCTTCAAAAGAAGGTGGCTTATGTGGCTTTATTCTCTTCAGATCCAGAAAAAAAGCAGGAGCACAAATGAAAAACATGGAGTCAGTAGGAACAGTAGCAACAGACACAGGAGTAGGTGATGCATCACAGCAAGTGGGTTGCTGGTGTGGAGCTATGCCATGTCTGGATCAGGCAAGTGTGGGATACCTATTGCTCCAGGAAAGCATGTAGGGAACAGCCAAGGGTTGTAGGACAGCTTGAGCTCACCCTGTGTGTCTTCTGATCTGCTCCAGGCAATGCCAGATGCAGCAATATGGACACAAGTCACCATGGGCTGCGTGACTCAGAGCCAAGACCACTCCTGGAATCGACGTGGCAGTACAGACATGGCCCTAGTAGATCACCAAACACGTGCTTTTTCTGGCATGCCCTCTCTATCCCTGACCATTCATAATGATAAATGTCTTTTGAATTTCCTGCACATACTTTGAAATGTCTTTCATACTTGATAATACATTTGATCTCCTTTGCATTCACTCCCTATGACTTTCTGTTTCTCTTCTACACACTCTCCCTATCTACTGACATGCACACACACACACACACGCACACTGCTATGCTTGCAGCATAGACACAAGTATCATGTGTTGGCATTGTGGGACTAAATGGATTAAGGCTTTATGGATCCTAGAACACAATTGGACAAAGGTAAATGGCATCAAGATTTTTTGTTTTGCTTTGAAAACAGTAATCAGATGTGATTATGTACTCACATGCCCTATGAACCACAGGCAAAAAGCAGGAGAAATCCATTCTCTAGCATGGATACCACAGTCAATCCATATGGCACTTTTTGATTTTTCCTTGCTTTTAGAAATCTGACAAAAGAGAAATTGCATTCAAATGTCACCATTGTAAAGGGTACGACATAAATGTGGAAGTGAAAAGGTAACCAAGATGGAAGAAACACCATCTGTCTTGTAGGGAGAGATCAGACTGATTCTGGGCCAGAATTCAGCCACTGGTTATGTTTGCATACAGTCAGAGAGCCACATTCAGGCTGCTTGCAAAGTCCTAACAAAGGCACCAAGATGACAGCAAGACCTGAGGTTAAGTGAGTCTGTCCTCAGCTATGCAGGGCAACAAACTAGATTGGCTTCATCGTCAACAGAGCTGGGTATCCACTGTGCCAGTATTTCATGGCTTTGGATGATGGCCTAGATGTGATAACTTCCTTGTGACCCAGAAAGTGAACCTCATCTGGTCAAATTTGTTTGCAATGGTAATGCATCTTACTAGAATGACTCAGGAAACTTCTAAAAAACATAAAAAATAGGAAGGTAGGTATAGATTTAAGGAAGTGTCCTGAGCAAACCTCATCATTTGCTTACAGTAGTAATTGGAAAGTTTTTACAGTAAGTCACAGCTGTACCTTCAGAACATAAAGCGGTCGCTTTTCATAGGATGATCCAATATATATTTTCTGTAGGAGATCAGAGTGGACTTTCACTACTTGCTCCATCCAACGATATATCTGCAAGGGTGAAGTTAGTAAGTAGATCTTCTCTCTATTGTTTTTCTTCATCCCTAAAAGTGGTCTACACTTAAATTCATTCTACCTCCCAAAATCTTTACCTGATGGGAAAGAAAAACTAATAATTCAGCCCACTTACTACTTGCCTGACTCTAATTTCTCCTAAAACAAACAGTAAGATACAGTCACAACACAGCCCAAGTGTAGCCCTAAAATTCCTCTTCAGTTCTATTTGTTTAAATTATTATTGATTTCACGTTTCAAATATTTACATGTTTATTTTGCAACTTTATTTTGCTTCTGTATTGACTGCCTTTGAATGACAGTTTGAGGCAATACATGTATGAGAGATTTCGTCTGGTGCTTCTTTCTCTCTCTATGAAAGCATTACAATAAATAGAACTCTTAATTGTTGAGCAATACAGTGGTAATTATTACCCATTGATGATTTCTTTCCCTTTATCTCCATTCTGAACCATGAGACAAATTTCACTCTTTGCATCTACAGATGTTTATAACAAAAATAGCTTACTTCTTTCATTGAATGGTAGTTTTCATAGTATGAGGCAGATCCACGAGCATTGACTGTGTCATTGACAGTCTGTTTTTCAATAATTCCTTGAACATCTCCTATCAAGACTCTGAATAATAAAGGAAGAGCACAACCTCCTGTTAAATAAATGACAAACAACTTTACAGAATCATTCATGACAACAGATAAAAAATACATACTTGTGTTGGATGGTCAGCTGCCTTAACTGAGCTTTTATGCTATTTGTGTTGGATGCCCTGACATAGAAATGGACTTCTCTGTCCTTCTTGATGTTTTCAACCACAACAGGTTGCCAGAGAATGACCTACAAAGTTTCCAAAAACATTTTATTTTTTTTTTTACTGAGGAAAGAAAAAATATTCTTACTAACATTTAATAAGCATTTTGAAAATAATCAAAGCATATGTTTTCAATTTAAGACACCAGTCATAACAAGGAGTTTAATGTTCCTTGTGATGTGTAGCATTCTGCTACTTCTGGAAATGAAATGTGCGTATTTAAGAAATGTTTATAATGACTTCTGCACATAATTTCATAAATCAAGAACAAAGGCAAGAACATAACCTTTTCTGAGATAGTACTTCTAGTATAATAGGTATATTTAGCTGGTTATTATGTTACATGTTTTCAAGTCTGCTGAGAGTTATATTCCCTGAGGTTATTTGGAGAATTAATGAAGATCAGACCAGTCTTTGTAGTTATTGTATTCTCTGATGACTTTGATCAGGGAGGAAATAAGTGCCAGAAGGGGTTTGAATACAAGTCAAGTTGAAGAAGCAATACAGAGATTAGAAATTGAAGAAAAATATGAAAATGAGATTCTTCTTGTAAAATTAAGTATTTTACAGTAATAAAATCAGAAGCCAACATATTCAATAAAAGACTGAAACTTCAGAACCAATAGTACAAAAAGATCTAGAGGTGACAGAAGTAAATTAGGCATAAATTTAGAGTGTGAAAAAAGTCAACATAATTCTTGGATGCATTTTTAAGGTATCATACAGCATGAAGTCACCAGACAATAGGGTTGATTTTTTTTCCTTTATGGTGCAGTTGCACGAGGAATATTGTTTGAACGATAAATGGTAACCATTAAAATTTGTTGGGAGGTACTGTTTGTGTCTTCCCTTCCCCTTCCCCTTTCCCTTTCCTATTGCCTTTCCTTTTGCTATTCCCATTCTCTTTTCTTCTTATATCTTGCCCAATTTATAGCCATGGAAACAAATTATCCAGTTTATAACCCATAAAAAATATTTGGTTTGCATATTTCCATAAATGACTTGGAAGAAACCACCAAAAGCCCTCTCTGCACTGAATGTGCTGCAGTTCTTCCTGACTTCTTGGGCCTCCTGTGTGCAAGAAAGCGAAGAATTACAGTAATAAAAAAAAAAATAGAGGAGTGTAGGTTTATATTGGTACAGAGAAAGAAATGGATATGTGAGTTAACTTGTGAAAGTGGAAAAGAGCAAGGAAAGTTATCAAAATGTTTCTAAGAACTTAAGGGAAGAATTAGAAGATGCTAGTAGGGACAGCAGAAGGATTTTGAGGTGGGCATAAAATGAATAGGAGCCAAGAAAGACGGAGAAAGACTGGGCATAGACACCTTTAAAAGCTTTCAGTCATATGAAACACATCCTCAATCATCCTGTAAGTTATGTTGGTTGAGGGAATGGCTACACCTTTGCTGCAGTGTTGACTTCAAACTGGGAGGAAGTGATTGGTCGAGTGAAGAGGAAGAGATGTCTCAATTTAATTAAATACCCTTTAATCTAATGAAAGCTAGAAGTAATAATAATACAAAAGTATTCTTTAAGATATTTTTATCTTCTAGGTGCTACCTTTAGAGAAATACCACAAAAATCCTGTTCTGATCTTCAAAGGTGTGCAAGCCATCTAGGTCAAGATCACACTGGTCAAAAGTGCTGAGGTTCCCTAGCAAATATATTTCTTCTTACTGTGTGTTGGTGGTTTGCCAGTTTTGCAGTGCCTTAATACGCAAAATCAATTGCAGAAATATGAGCTCTGATATAATTCATTACCGAAACATTATGGAGGGGTGTTGTCATGTAAATCAGAAGGTATTAGAGACATGAAAACCAAGCATTTCCTGAGCTGATGTATTAGAACAAATGAATGGAAGTGGGCTGGATCTTTCTTGGGAGGCAGAAGCAGTATTAGGGAACTTGGGGGAAAAATTTGGCCTAGAGTTCAGAGAGACAGAATAATCTGTTTACCTCAGTGGTGTTCAGTAAATCCCGAAGAGCTTCAACTTGTTCATTGGTTTGTGGGAGAGCCCATAGAACTTCATCCCTGAAAAATAAGGGTATTTAGGTAAAGCACAGGTACTTGGAACAGCTCCAGTTCATGCAAAAGTGGAGAAGCAGGCTTGGCCTATCTCATCTTCCCTGGTTGGCTGGCATGAACTCAAAGACGATCCAATAGTGAAGATGCTGAATCCAGTTCCAGCCTCTGCATCTTCCAATCAGTAAAATCCATGAAAGAGGTGGTGCAGGGATTTGGTAGCCAATATTTACTGCTGGACATTGAGGTTACTCCTGGGAGCTGGCACCTGCACCACAGCCACCAGCCCCAACTAATCCACAGTGCAGCAGCACCAGTTGTAAACCAGCTTAGAACAGCAAGATGGCTCTCGTGCTGTCCCCTGAGTTTCTCAGTCTCAGTCACCGTTCAGCAGAGACATCAGTCCTCCCAGTCTGCCAAAAGCCCTCCCAGGCTGGCAAAAGCCAAACATGATGTTTTGTAGATGTGTATTCCTACTTCAGTCAAGTTTTTCTGGTCTCCTCATTTGTGTCCTTCTGCCAGGTATTGTTTCAGATGGCCTGCACCACTGTCCTCCCCATCTTTGCCCAGTAACTTATATTCCTTTCTATTTGAAAACCATGGTCCAGACATGCTGTATATGACATGGTACTTCCCAGCTACTCCATGGCTGACCCCACTGTTGGTGACAGAAGTGAAATTCACTTTCTGGAAAGAAAAAGTACCACTCTGCATTGAGCCCTGATCATCACTGTCCTGCAAGTCATGTAGTTAAAATTTGCATTGGGTAGAAAATTAAAATAATTTGTGTGTGTAAAGAAAGAAACTCAGGAGAATGTCAGACTCCTATTTCCATTTCCTGGGCTGGGGTGGCTCTCAACCATCTGATCATGGGGAACTGGTGGCACTATAAACCAGGCACAATCAAAGTCCCTGCCAGCCCTGTCTGCAAAGACTGTCCTGAAAAGAAAACAGGCAGGGCTCTCAAAACTAGGGTTTTCAAACAGCCTAACATGATTGTCACAGCTTGTTGCTGTGGCTGATTTCAAGCAGAAACCTGACAGCACCTGGCAACCAGGTGATTCATCTTTACTTTTAGCCAGGCTCCAAACTGTTGTTTCTCATTGTCAACCCTATTTTTGCCGCCACCATCATTTGACAGAACATCAAAAAACAATCAGGGATAGGCTAGATTGGCAGTTTGCCTATTTCTTTAGGTAGGTGCACTCCGAGGTGTGTGTTTGAGGCTACTTTGAAAATGAATTTGTCTTCTCGTAGCTGAGGGAGTCTTTTCACACAGGAGCCAAGAAAAGGCCTGCTGCATCTGATTTCATGGCATGATTCCCACAGCCTGAGAGCACCGTAATGAGGAAGCTGATGTGTACTTGTACCCCACCATTTGTCGCACAAATATTTCATCCGAGTGTGGTAAGTACTGAATAAGTGTTAGATTCCTCTCTAGCTCATGTGATAGGACCAGAATACACTGAATAAGCTGATCAGAATTCTATCCCTGCACTTCAGTGTGGTGAGTATTAACAGCCAAAACTGTAGTTGTTGCCCTTCTCAGTTCCTCTGCTTTGATTTGGCGTTATATCCACTTTCATCTGTCTTTTGCCCCACTCTTTGTAGGAAGCACCCTACAACGACAAAAGCTTTAATTAATACCCTTACACCAAGCTCAGAAACAGCCCTCTACTCCCAGCTTTCTTGCCCTGCCTGCTGCCTCTGTACAGCTGGACCTGGTCATCTGAAACACACCCTTTTCTTTCTGTCCTCATGCCCTCCTTCCCTAATTGCTCTTTGAATTTGTCCTTGAAAAGATCCTTCTCATTCCCTTCCTACAAATTTCTGCCAGAGTCTTACTGGGCTCTGTCACTGTTTCCTATCTCTTTTTCCTTTCCCTTTTACTTCTTGGTAAATAGAAGTCCAACTGCTATCCCCACACTACAATACTCAGGTCTTACCCTGTAAGTGAGTAAGATACATTTCAGTTCATTTTAGATGGGTTTGATATCTTCATCCGAGCTAGGCACTTTCATAATAAAGAAACAGGCACTTTAGGGGTCTGGTTAACCTGAGCTAATTTAAATGTGTGTGCTAACCTGGAATGAATTGCCTTCTAAATGCACATATTTTTCCCCACTAGCTGTACAGAAAGGTGAAGGGGACTTGTTCCCATGCAGAGCTGTGTAAAAATTCCATATAGTCAGATGAATCTCATTGTATTAGCCATTTTCATAACTGAGCTCCTGCTTTCCAGTGGGAAACGCCATATTCTTGTTTGAGAGTCAGATACTCAGTGTTCTGTTTAAACATTAAATAAATAAACCTTCAAGTAGCACAGAACAATATTGTTCCACTGAATTCACCTAAAACCATGTTCGTTTCCCACTACTTTAACCCTCCCACCTCCATAGCAATACACAATAAAATATGATTGCAACACAAAGGGAGAGGAAATATCCTCTTTTTAAGGCATGAACTCAATGGTGTTCACCTCTCATAGGTCTGCAGAGTGGTGCAAAATCACAGAAGAGCTATGAGAAATAATTCACATTTTAGTTGTGTAGGTATTTTAGTTCTGGGAGCAGGCTGTAGTTAATCCTGGGTTGCTCAGCTTTGCTTAAAATCACCACATGAGGAACTTATCCTTTTAGTTCTACTTATTAAAGCATTTCAGGTTTTTAAACGAGTTGTAGATGCAGAAAATAAAAGCACTTTGCCTGTCTTCATCTCTGACATATGTTCTCATGTTTTAAGAAAGCATTTGGTTTCAGGGCATTTCTGAAGTTTATCGATAGGTAACAATAAAGCTGCTTCTGAAACATTGTGCAAATACTAAATGGTTATTCAAAAATGATTTATGCCTGGAAAAACCATCATAAAATCTGCTTTGGAAAGAAAACAGATTGTTAGCACTTTCTGAAATGGTTTCTCTTTCTACCTCAAGAAGTAATTCATTTAAGATCTTGTTTTAAGGCAAATGAAGCAAATTATTTTTTCCCATTAAGTTTCAAAATGCCCTTTATTGGCATTCAAAAGTACTGAATGAACAGAATTGATTTGCACTTAGACGAAGAAGAGTAGTCTTAATATGATTAAAAACGTAGGATTTATGGATGCAAAGAAGACTTAAAATAATTTCATTTCCCCCACCATCTTTATGTTAAATTGAACCACGTATCCAATTACAAGGGCAATAAATATATGTCAGCCTTTGACAAATGTTTTCTCATGCAACTCAGAATTATTTTGCATCAATTCCCTGTCCCACACACCACACACTAAAAGCCCAATAGCATCAGTAGATATTTACCTTGGAATAGTGAAGACATGCTTCTCTTGAACCAAGATAAAAAGGGTAAAAAAGAGCAGGTAAAACTTCATCTTCATGGCATCCACAACAAAACCAAATGCAATAGGAAAGCCGAGGGTTCAGGACCCTCATTATTGATTTTAAAAATGTTATTTAAAGAGTAGTTAAAATTTAATACTGCCTCTCACTTCAACCCCAAGCTCCTGGTGGCTAAGTCAATATGACAGAGCTCCCTGGGGAGTTGCTGCTCATATTGATGTCGTCCATGTACGAGAGGATAAAATACATTTTGGACGTTTTCATATTGACAAATCACTTTGTCATCTCAGCCTTTGTGTTATTTTATTGCAGCTACGAACCACAGACATAAGAAAGAACACCAAGCACAAAGCTTTCGTGATCCTCTAATATTTGTGGAAGTCCAGCAGTGTGCTCTACATCCAGCTCTCTTATAAGACATCACAGCCAAGCACAAATCTGGTTCAGAGCAGTGGGAATGAGGTGAAGTCCAAATAGAAAAATTCTGAGCAGGAAAGCTTCTTTTCCTGGCATTTGCTAGCAGAGAAAACAAGGAGCAAGTAAGACATACGTTTTTGTGGTGTTTTGACATCCATGCATTTTCCTTATGTCATACTGGGTTAGCTTTTCAAGAAAGGGTACACATGATTCTTCATCTCATTATTATCAATTTTTGCATGCCCTCAAGATTTGCTTCCCATATGTCTATGTTATCCATATGGGACATGCTGAATAGCTGTGTGAATTTGGCATGTCCAGAATAGATGATCTCCATCTATGTTCTGTGCTTGAACAGCAAATCCAAACTTGGCTAAGACACAGCTTATTATCCTGGTTTAAGTCTTCTTCCAGAGGCAAGTCATTCCAGAAGAGGACTGAGGAGTGAATCAATACGTACATAATGGGGACACCAGGGAGCCAAGACCTGGGTGTGAATGGGGGAACTAAATTATTTGATGCTCTAGTTGTAGCTATACCCCTGGGTGAAAAATGCCTGGAAATGTGCCCTGGAGCTAAGGTTAAGTAATACAGACTAGATTGCATCCATGAACATCCCCTAGAACAGCTCTGGAGGGGTCCGGATCTGAGCCAATTCTCCAGCTAAGCAGGCAGCCAGGCCTTTGGAAGTCAAACACAGCCCTGGGTTTTTTTTTGCTTTAATTGTTTCAGAAGGGCAGCCCTGTCTTAAGAAGCCAGACAACTGAGTTTTAGATGACTGAAGTCAGCAGAGGTGAATCATGCTCCCCAGTGAGTACGCTGGGGTTAATGTCTCTGTGAAGATACATCAACACTAAAAGTCCCCAAACTGGAGTTGAGCGCAAACCAGACACCAAAAGGAAAGGCAAGGAAAGGCTCATGGGAAGTGAAACCACTGATGCCTTACCTAGATTTTGTAGTTCTTATTTTATCTTTTCTAGATGTTCAAACAAATAGGAAGTTCTGGTAAGGTACAGAGGCCATTCCCAGCAAGGGCAGTGGGTTGATTTTTAAACCAGTGTTCAGATGATCTTTCCTCATACAGGCAAAAGGAAGCTGTCAAATAAAGATAATATACAGCAGACAAAACTTGCTCATCCAGACACTCTTTTGTCTGGAAATGTTTCATGCACAGATATGAAAAAAAATTTGATCTACTGAGTTAGATTTAACAGAAGAGATTGAAAAGCCAATGGAGTTGGTTTGCTCTTATTGAAGGAAAGGATCATGTTTCTACATGTCTTAGAGCATTAATTGTGAAAAGAGAATACTTTCTGCTGTCTACCCAAGAAGAAAGGTTTAAACAAACAGTAATTGTAAGAGATATTTGAGCGTTGATTGCTTTTCCAGTAGATTCTCTCATTTATTGCAAAGAGACAGTTCACACAGTGTTTGAAAGCTACTGATTTCCTACTTGCCTTTTGGTTTCTGGAATGCACAGGAAATATTTCATTAAAAAAAAAAAAAAAAAAGGTTGTTTGAGGAAACTCTACCTGCAGCAGTAAATCTTTTAATAACCTTCAAGGACTTCTGAGAACCTGGGAAGTATTTCCCAGATTATCTGGGAAGAAAAATGCAGTCTTAAAAAACACTGTGAAGGGCAACTATAAAAACAATTGAGTTAATAAAAACATCTCATTTTGAGAATTTTAACTGTTGCTTGATTTTTTCCAAGGTGTTTTAATTATTTTACTGAAAATTAATTTGCATTTATGTGCTCTGTTCTTAAAACCTGGAGGAAATAACATTGAATTTAGAAACTGTTGCAAGGTGAGGTTTTAGTTGAATTTGAGGAGATTTGAAATCCTCCTTTCTTGAACAAATTAATTTTTCTCTGATTGGGAAATTCATCAAAACTGATAATTTCCAGCAACCCTTTTAGCTTCTGCCGAGTCAGCATTCCCTGGTGAACAGCTGCTTGATCAAAAATTCTGTCGGAGTTCAAAGATTTTGCTGCACCTGGATTAATTATTCCTTCTCCACTGGGTAGTCCATGGACTATGATGACCTGACGCTTGCAAGTGTTGCCATAGCAAATATGACCAGAAGCCTTGTACTAATGGGGGACAATTTCAGTTGTGTAGGTTTGTGTTAACTTTTAGGGTCGCTTTGGGAAGTGCACACGCTTTCATTTAAGGAGGGATGAGCAGGTCTTAGTTTTCAGAGAAGATAATTAGCAAAATATTCTCTTGACTTCTTTGTTAGGAAATACACATCTGGGAATTAGGACTGGCAATATATATAGCCTCCTGATGCCATTATTATATTGCTTTAAAAATATAATCACACTTTAAAGGCAGTTCTAAAGAGATATCTTCACTCTTCTGGCTGAATGCCGTTTCTCGTCTCCCTCTGCACCTTCCCACGTAGTAACACCAGTGTCCCCTGGACAGAGACTGGGTGTTGTACCTCAGCCAGACCAGGCTCTGGCACATTTTTGTGTGGTGATTTAAGATGTCAGTGCCCAAAACAGGGGCAGCAGAAGAGGCCAGCACCCATGTCCCTGCTAAGTCAGAGTATCTATCATTGCTCAAGCCCCCTCACCACATGCTGAGATGCTGGGCTGTGCCTGGTCCTCATGCTCGGCTCCTGCAGGCTGCTCTTTTTGGTGCAAGAGAGCCAGACCCTGGAAAGTTGTCAGATAAAACACGTCAAAGGAGAAACTTCTTGAACTGCTGCAGCCAGATGGTCTCAATCAGTTGCAGCAGCGCCATTCAGTATCTCCAGTGACTCCCATCAGTGGCACCCCTGGTTATCAGCAACCCAAGTGTCATGAGATTTCCTTTTTACTCAACCACGATCTAAGTGTGGCTGTCCTCTTTGATCCTGGGGCTTGCACAATATCCAGCAGCAAGATTTTAAATAACGAGTCTCATCAAGATTCTCAGATCTGAGTCTGTATTTCAGTGTGTGCTAAAGCCCACGCTAGGGTGGTGCTGTCTGTTTGTAACAGTAAACCTGTTAACAAGCACTCAGAAGGGACAGGAGGAGCAGAGGTCAGCTGTTATCAGCAGCCACATCCGTCAGATCCTTTTACTTGTTTGGGATTAGCATAGTCTGTTATGGTTTTGATCCTCCAGAATCCTATTGTTTCCAGTTAATCAGGGAGTCCCTCCAGGGATGGATAATCATGCTGATGCATCCATGTGACTGAAGCAGAACATAAAAAGCTAAGTGAGTCTGTGCTGTTCTTATTGGTTCTTTAAATTCAGATTCAAATGCAAAATAATCTCATGAAAATTGTTGATAGGCTCTTGCCATTTTTTTCATGCATTATCACTACTGATGAGGCCAAAGGTAACCAGTGAGAGTCCTTCCCACATGAGGCAGAAGATGACTAAAATCTAACTAAACTCTGATCTCTGTTGCTCGCTGTGCGATGCAGCTGAGTGCTGTTGCTCATGAGCCACACAAGGATGCAATTAGTGTAACAGCTCTTTATTATGAATGTGGCAGAACAGAATTAGAACTCAATTTACAAGTCCCCCTTTCAAACCCATTCAGCCGTTAAGGCTGCATCATCTCTCAGTTTTCCAAGGCATATAATTGATAAATGATTTCTCCCTGCACACCTCAGCTCCTCATCTTTATTCATGAACCAATTAATCTCTGTAGGACACTGTGATCATTTACATACATGGCCAATGTCACCAACCTCTATTATTTCATTCAGGAAACAATTTTGCAGCCCATGAAACCACCAGGAGGGGAAAATCTGGACTATGTCTAAATTTCTGTGGTTCTGGCATTTCTCCCTCACATCATTCTCAAATTTAAAAATCAGATGCTGCCTGTGCTAGAAAATGATGGATTAACCTGGGAGGAAACAGACCTAAGCAGTAAGTTTCAGTCATGGCTGATAGGTATGAGCAGAGGCTGAAAATACATGTTTCCTTGGCATTTTTGAGGACTCAGTTGTGCCAACTGATTTTGGTTTTTTTGAATTTTACTCTCTTTGCTAGTCAGCTCTGCTGGGTTAGCAGATAGAAAGATGCTGTAGTGTATGCACGGTTTGGGGTAAGTGGGGAGGTGTCTGTATTATTTAAACACTTTCTTCATGAGCGCTGTTTCCTGAAGGTCTATTATAAACTACCACCCAAACAACACATTGTCCGAGTGACTCATGCTTTCTTTTTGCCAGTACACGTTGACTTATTTGCCAGTGTCTTAACAGGGAGCACTTGCAAGGCAAATTTAATTTTGGTAAACAAAGGATATTGAAGAGTCCCAGGAGTACTCCAAGCAGAACTTCTGAGCACTTGAGGAAGGCGTCCAAGTGCCACCTACAGAGAGCACTCTTTGGCCAAGTTGCACGTGAATGGATGCACGTGTCCCTGTGTCCCTCTCTGTGTACAAAGGTTATGTGTGCACATATGCAATTAGCCCTGGAGTAGTGATGTGTTCTGCCTGCCTCTGGCTGGATCAACAGAATTTTCTTTGTTCTTTGCACTCCTTGCACTTGCTCACATTTCTTGCATGGCATTTGGCAGAGATTAGAAGAGTGGACCCTTCCTTTGGGCTTTTGGAGAATGCTGGGACCTGTTTGAAAGATGCCAGGGCCTGTTTGAGGATGCTGGTGAAGAGAAACTCCATAGAGCAAAGCTCCTGCCCTCTTTCGTTCACCCCTCTCAGCTGGTATGGTTCCCACCACCATCAGTCTGTGCAAGGAGATCCACACTGCAGAGACACCCATCACCATTCTAGAATCTGGCTCCAATCGCAAATTTGGGAAGTTTCTACAAATTTGGAAACTTTCTAGAGGCATTTGAATGCTATGCAAGGTCTGATCACTACATGGACAGCATCGCCCCAAGTAGGTCTGAGAGGTATTATGGGGCACTGAGGCCACATTTCCCTAATGCCAGTTGTGATTTGACAGTGCAGCAAGCAGTGGATATAGGACCGGTGGGCAGGGCCTGCATCCCTCCTCAGGAATCTCTGTTTCCCCTGCTGTGGCTGACTGAGCCTTTCACTGGCACGTTACTTAACCACAGGATGGTTCCACTGACACCCGAGCAGACCTTGAAGAGAAGGCACGGCAAGGCTGGCGCTCCTAAGGCTTGTCCACCACCTCTCAGACATGCAGGGCGTTCTGCTCCAGGGCTGCAAAATCAAGGGAGGGCACATTGCTGAGGGTCTGGTCAGAGTATCTCCCCACCTCAGGGACAAATGGACATGTGCTCTGCGGTGTTCAGCTTGCTTAACTGCAGTGAAGAATGAGGACAACCTCACAGGCTGCCAGAGGTGCCTGGCAATGGGATGTTGCTTTTCTGCCTGTGTGAATCAAAGAGGCACCACGCATGTGAATCACCTGCTAGATTTCCTGAGTGGATGTGTGGGGCTCCTCTCTGTGCTTTATGCATTTACAGATACTCATTGCTCTATTTCCTTAGATCCTTAACAAATGCACTAAATGAGTGCCTGTCCTGAGGGAGTTCAGTGTGTCTAGGCACGATTGGTTATGTAGCTTTCTGCTCTTTTCACCAATTTCAGACATAGCATTACCTGTGACCACAAGGCCTGTGTGAATTCTGGCCTATCTCAGCTTTGGACAATTTATCAAGCATCTGGAATAGTAATAATAGTTTGCACTCTGGGAACAAATTCGGTTTCTCATAAAGCATGGTTGCCTTTGAAAAGTTATCAGGGCACAAAAAGTTAATAAGGTGCAATAAAAAACAGTGCTTTATTAATACAGTCATTTTACTTAGTGAGAACTAAGATCAGAGTTGTGTGCTACTTTGGGAGCAACGAAGGAATTGTCAGGGGAATGACAGAGTTTTCCTGATGGCAGAAGAGAACTGCCACTGAGCACTGATCGAAAATTATAAAAAAAATGAGAGTGTTATAATCGGAGCTTGGCCGTAATTTAGAATTTTCTGACATTGAGCCATACAAAGTCCACAGATGCCACCTTACCAGCACACAGTGCTCCCCTGATTTGTGTCCTGCTTAAGGAACAGCTTCTTAGGTTTGTGGATAAGTTTTAGCTCCAAAGTGGCTCACCACACAGCAGGCAATGAGAGTTAGGCATTCAGTGGTGCTACTCTCTGCTGTTTGCCTTGTCTGCTTGCCTGAAAATACTAGGCTTAAGTGGCTGAGCAGCCTGAAGGAAAATGCTCCCAAATTCTTGACGAGTCTGTTCTTCATATGGTGGAGGAGGCTGCTAGAGGTGGGAGAAGATAGAGAGCTGCCTCTGAGCGACTCAGCATATGGGTTTGCAAGATCAGAGGCACCAGGATCCGTTTCTCCATCAAGCTGAAAGCAGCAGCAGCTAGTACTTGCTGTAGGACCAGTGCTGCTCGTGTGCTTTTTGCAGCCAGCTGACAGAGATAGGGTCCTATTTTCCAAGCAGGAGCCAGATCAAAGCTGCTGCTCATTTAGGTAGCAGTGGACACCAAGACCTGAAGTTTTTGATTAAGGCTCATAACAGAATTAAGCTGCACTTAGAAGGACGAGTGATGTCAGGTTGGGGTTTTGGTTCAGTTCCAGTTCTGGGGGAAATAGAAACAACCTTATCTGTACCAGAGCACAGCAGCCAGCCATACTGCTTGCTGTCCCCTTTTCTAGGGCTAGAACAGATGATTTCTAGCTAGGATAGATGATTTACAAGAAGGTGTAAAATCCTCATCATGCACCTAATTATTCTTTACTACACTGTGGGGGAATATTTCCTTCTGAGTCCATCTGGTGATCAGACTGTACCCTGAGGCATGTGGATTGATTGCCCTCATGGTTTTTTCTCCTAGTTAGTCTAAATGCTGATGCTTTATTTTTATTCGTATGAATGTCTAAGCCTTTTTGAAGCATTGAAAATTATGATTAATTGTGCAATGAAAATCAATAATGGAAGTGCTTACAAAGCCAGCTTGATTTGGGAGTGAATCCCAAAGACAGCTGCTTTCTCTAAGAGTGATGGAAAAAGTTCAAGGAAAGCAACAGCAAAAAATTCCAGATCCTGGTGGGTATTTTTGGTGATATTTGTCATTGGCTTAACCCCTTCAGCACCTGCTGAGAGCTTTAATACAGGCTGCTCTTACCAGTTCATGAAAGCAAAACCTCAAGTTCATCAAATAAGTAAGAATACTCGGTTAAACAGAAATGCACTGAAAAGTGAAAATATCTATACTCCTGTACCAGAATGCAGCTATTCCCACACCTTCGGGGCCGTGACGGATCCGTTTTTCAAGTGAGATTCCAGAAACAGGGCTGAAGATCTGGTAGGTATTTCCTACAGCATCCCTGCCAACAGCACTCACTCCCTTTTGCGCACTGGCGGGTGCTGGCGCTGTGCCGAGGGTTCAGCATCCAGTTCTTTCTCCGTTTCTCTGAGGATCGCTGAGGATCGCTCCGTTTCTGAGAGGATGCTGACGCTCATGCCCGCCAGTCTCTAGAGCTCCGGGTGGAGCGAGTGCCATCTCGTGGTTAGCTCTCCCTGCTGCGGACCTGCGGGCTGGCACTCAGCCATGGTGCTCCCGAAGGCAGCCTGCGGGCAGAGCACTGGCGACGGGCAGCGCTGCGTGCCAGGCTGCCCGGCTCCGGCGCTGCGATGCTGAGGAGGAGGAAAAGCAGCCCCTTTCACAAAACATGAGTCGAATAACACCGTACATCACCTGGCTCCTCTCCAGGGCCTGAGGGAGAGGCAGCTTCCAGTCTCCAGGGCCCTGAAGTCCTACGTCTTGCCTAGGGGAAATGCATGATGTATGGAAGCCTCCTCTCTCTGCCGATCTCAGCAGACTCCTTAAAAATCCTAGTCCTGTGCAAAAAGCTGAGTTGCTAAGAGCCGGTGAATGGAAAATGCCTGAAAATCCCTTCTACTCTCTGGGGATGGCAAATGCCTGCATTCATTTGGGATCAAGGGAAAAGCCATCCTTCTCACCCTGGTTCTGCTGCCATTTCCAATCTGTCGTCTACTTCATCCTTCATGACTGCCGGCGTCTGGATGAGACCATCTCCCTGAAACAAGGAACCTGAAGCAGGGCTGTCTTCAGGCAGGATTACTTAGTCCTTTCAGATCTACACCATTTATCCAACAAAAAATGGCCCCTTCATTTTGCAAACACACACACACGCATGTGAAACACACAATACATGGTCATCCCACCTGTGAGGCGTGCTGCAGTCACAGTTTCCTTTCTCTGGTTTACCTCTGAAGGACTCCCAAGTCAATCACAAAGGGAGAGCAGCTGCCTTTTCAGTGCCACCCCTCTTCTCTGGCAACAGCAGGTCCTACACCTGAAAAGAGGAGGAGTGGTATAGGGGCCATGGTCTCATAACTCCCCCTTCCTGGGCAATAAGCTGGGGTGACATCTCCACTGTATAACACTTGGGATGTTCTCCTCCTCTTCCAGCACTGGGAAATACTGGGACCAGACAGAATGGGTCTTAGAATGCCCACCCTGTATTAAAGACATAGGTTCAAAAGAGGAACAGGGCAATCAGATCTGATCAGGAACAGGATCTGGCCATTACTACAGAAACAAAGCAGCATATTTGCATTGCAGAGTGCTTAAAGAAGCAAAGTTTATTGGTACCTGGGCAAAGGAAGAGGATGTTGAGCATTGCACCAAATGGGGAAATCATACTGCAAGTCCAGCCAACACAGTGTCCTATCTTTGACAGTGTCTCAGAGTTGCATTTTCAGAAATGGCCTAGGAAAGAATTCTTTCCATTCTCTGCAATCTGTGGTTTCAATAACAATACAGAAGACACATTCTCAGTTAGCCCACAGATTATTTTTACCTCTGTCCCCATTTCAGCTCTAAGACACACACCGAGTAGCACATTCACTACTAAAAGAAAGGACTACACATTTGGCTTTATAGAACATTTTATTTGGAGACTTTTCATGTCACTGAATATTGGTTCTTTATTAAGGCAATTCTGAAGGGCTGGAGGAAAGGGGGTGGGGAGAGAGAGAGAACTGAGACTGTGTCAATGGGATTGCATTAAGGCAAAATTCCCTCCTTCTGCATTTCACCACATTAAAATCCACGTAAAGGCCAGTAAATGTCTCATGCCAAGGAAGAGATTCAGTGCAAATATATCCCACTGACTATCCACAGACAGGGCTAGGTCCTCAACAGAGGCAAACTGACAGCGCCTTGTTAGCTGCAAAGTAAAGCTGATTTAGCTCTGTTGAGGATCCCAGCCTGGGCTCAGGGAAGCATTTTAGTATGTGTTTCTTATGCAAGCACAGGTATAAATGCTCTCCTGAATCAGAGCCGCAGACACTTGAGTGCAAGTCTGTGAAGTTAACAGAGTTTAATTTTTATTGTCTACATAAATATGTCATTCTGCATCCCTTTGGTTCACTTCTCATTGTATTGCTACTAACTGAGTACATTCCCTTAGTTTCTTTAACATGGCTTTCATTTCTATCATGCTTTGCAATATTTTTTAAGTGTATTATGACATAAAAATGAATTATCCTTTGGAAAATGTCTGTTGCAAAGGTTCCAGAGTTTGGGTGTTCTTGGAGGACCAGGCTGCTGTGTGTTTTTTCAGTAAGCAGTAATGTAACCTGTGAGTAATGCCATGGATGGCAGAGGCATAACTTGCAGGGGAAAGTGCTGCTCAGTTTACGTACCAGCAACACATCACAGACACCAAATACTTCTTTCTTTCTGCAAGAATTTCCTCAGAGGATCCTACCATTCCAAAAATATAGTCACTACTACTTGCATTGGCTTGGGGAAACCTGTTTTGTTATCCCAGGTGCAAACTGAAGGTAAATATAGCAGAAATGCTGCAAAAAGCATGATGACATTTTCAGGCAAAAGCAGAGTATAACATTTCATAGTCCTAAAAGCTGTCTGTCACTGGATGACCTCTCACAGAAAACCCTGGTATCCATTAATGAAAGGATATGGTTAGGCCTCAGTGTCAAAAACTTATTTAGGAATATGAAATGGTTATATCTAGCAAAGTGGAAAATAAGGCAAAGAAATCAAGCACATATTACTGTTCAAAACAAAGTACTTCCTGGATACACGTGAGTACACGACTTCTGTATGATCTGGAACCATGTATAACATTCATGCCTTAAAAGCATGAGCACCCTGCATATTTCTTTGATACAGAGAAGAGCATCCAGTTTGAAGGAATCTAAAGGGTGAATAACAGGCATCAGTGCAAGTCTTTTGTGCTTTAAACTTTCTTCATGCCTTTTCCCATAAGACAAGCAAACACTGTCATGACCATTTTGGGTTTTACTTCAACCAGGTCTTCTGGGAGGGCATAGACTCTTGCTCCAATTTTTCTTGCCATAGAGATGGCATATCTGCATTGCAGGGGTGGAAAAAAAAAAGGAAAAAATAAAGACAGAAATTAGTGCAGTAGCATTAATTTTCCCCTTGTTAAGTGTTTTACGTGATCAATACCAGAGTGGGTTTCACTGATTCACCAGAGTGAAACTTTTCTGTAGGAATGCATGAGACAGGTTCATAAAGAACTACATTTCTAATAAAAGGCAGAGTGCACTCCCTGATGGTTAGAGCACTGATTACCTGCAGGATGGGAGACTGCAAGTCAGATCCCGGTATGAAACATATAATCTTCCATGCCCTGAAAGATTATCCTTACAACCAGACATCCTGGTCTTGTTCCCCCTCAATCTCTGAGACTCAGACTTTGCACATAAACAAACTTGCAAGGATGGAAGCAGAAGGCTGATGTCAGTGGAGATCAGTGTTGTTGGAAATCAACATTTGGGGACTTTTTTCAGTCATACCCAGAAAGTGCAAGTTGACATTCCCATCTCCCTGCTCAGAGCCACTGGCTGTTCTCCAGTGGGTTTGTCTCTTCTCTCTTATTTTTTTCATCAAAAAAGTTAGAACATCCCAGGTTCTTCCCACTTCAGAACACATACATTTGTGAAATTTTCCCCAAAATGCAGGGAAACGTTGGGAACATGGGGGAATGGGTGTGGGAAATGAGGAAAAGAACAGCAGAGGAATGAAGAAATGAAGTACAGAGAAAAGCACACACAGGATTGCAAGAAAAGAAAGAGAACAGATGGAAGGAAATGGAAGGGAAAAAGAACAGTGGGAAAAGTCTTTAGAAAAATAATGGCAGCTCTGACTGCTTTACAGTCATCCTTTTCTCCTTTGTAGTTACTGCATAGAAAAGGAGAAGTTAAACTGATGATCAGACCAGGAGGTGATCTGTGTAACTCTGAAAGGAGAGGGAGATACCCCCAGAATTGACTCTCTGCTAGGAAATCGTTTGCATTCAGGGAAAAAAAATCAATATCCACATCTACAGAACCAGATTTTCAGGCATGAATCCTGTCCTCCCCTTTCTCTCTTAAATATGCCCTTGTTCCACCCGTAGGTGACTAAAGAGCTATCATGACCTCTAATCCCTGTTTTCCATGGCTAACTATTGTTGGCATTGCTCCCTGATCTCTGAAAGAATTTTAAATTTAATATGAGAAAATAGGAGCTTGTGAAGCCAAGTGATTTTAATCTTTTCAAGGGATTTATAAAGCAGGAACTACAACATTATGCACTCTGTTTCCATTGATAGTCTTTTTACTACCTAACTCCCAGCCTTCATGCTAACTCGGGTGGTATTTCTCACTTGAGGTTGATGAGATGAGAATGACAGCAGAGCAGTTCTCAAAGGCAGAGTTAGGCAAGCCTGAGCAGGTAACTCATGTTAAGTGCCACTTGGCAGAACCATACTTAGCATTATTTAGTTTCTCCTCATCATTCAGGTCCTCTGTTTTCAAGAGGTCATACTTGATTGATCCTGGTTGAATGGCATCAATGAGATCCAGGACTGGCATGCTGGTGCTGATTTTGCTATCCTGCATAGAGGGAAAATAAAATTTAATGCAAGAACAGGATGACAGAACTCCCACAAAGCCAGAGTCTAGACTCAAGAGCAATGTACAGTTTAGTCGGATACCATTTAGATCTTCACAAAGGGCTGCTTAGAATAATTTTTTATCTACAGCAGACTAAGAACTCTTTCAAGGATTATTTTTTACCAAAGAGATGAAACATAGAATTGTTTAGGTTGGAAAAGATTTTTATGATCAAGTCCACCCTTAATCTAGCACTTCCCAGTCCACCACTAAGTCATGTCCCTAAGCACCACATCTACACATTTTTTAAATCCTCCAGTGATGGTGACCCACTTCACTGGGCAGCCTGTTCCAGGGCTTGACAACCCTTTGAGGGAAGAAATTTCCCCTAATATCCAATCTAAACCTCCCATGGCCATTTCCAAACTCAAGACCATTTCCTCCTATCCTGTCATTTGTTACGTGGGAGAAGACACTGACCCCCACTTGGCTACAGCCTTCCTTTCAGGCAGTTGTAGAGAGTGACAAGATCTTCCTTGAGTCTCCTTTTCTCTAGGATAAACACCTGCAGCTCCCTCAGCTGCTCCTTACAGGATTTATGCTCCAGATCCTTTCCCACCTTTATTGCCTTTTAGACACACTCCAGCATCTCAATGTCTTTCTTGCAGTGAGGGGCCCAGAACTGGACACAGGATTGATTCAAGGTGTGGCCGAGTACAGGGGACAATCCCTGCCCTGGTCCTGCTGGCCACACTGTTGCTGATACAGGCCAGGATGCCACTGGCCTTCTTGGCCACCTGGGCACACCCTAGCTCATGTTCAGCTGCTGTTGACCAGCACCCCCAGGTCCTTTCCTTCTGGGCCACCTTGCAGCCACTCTTACCCCAGCCTGTAGCGCTGCCTGGGGTTGTTGTGACCCAAGTGCAGGACCCAGCACTTCCTCTTATTGAACCTCACACAAATGGCCTTGGTCCATCTATCCAGCCTGTCCAGATCCCTCTGCAGAGCCTTCCTGCCTTCCAGCAGATCAACATTCACATTCAACTTGGTGTCCTCTGCAAACTGAGGGTGCACTTCATCCGCTTGTCCAGACCAGCAATAAAGATGTTAAATGGCCCCAACAATGAGCCCTGGGGACACCAGTGGTGACCGGCCACCAGCTGGATGCAACTCTCTGGGCCTCACCATCCAGTTTTTACCCAGCAAACAGTGCACCTGTCCAAGCCATAAGCAGACAGTTTCTCCAGGAAAATGTTGTGGTAAACAGTGTCAGAGCCTTCACTAAAAGCCAGGTAGACAACATCCACAGCCTTTCCCTCATCCATTAAGCAGGTCACCTTGTCATAGAATACAATGTCATTAAAGCAAAAGATGGGGTGCAGGGCTAGTGNCTCACTTATAACTACAGAAACTCAGGCTTGCAATCCTCCTTATCAAGGTCCATAAATCTCTGTCAATTAGGCTAAATCTAGCTTCTTCCAGGGCTGTAAATCAAACCCCTCACTCTCTGTGGAAGCCTTTGCTCCTGCGTTTCCTACACTAGTGCACTTGCTTCGTGTGGGGAGATGACACTGATAGACTTCTACTGATGGGAGGTGTGGGGGGGACCAGCTGTGTGATTCCTGAACTCATTACATAAAGTTTGATGGATCTGTTCTCGCCTGGTGCAAACTGCTGCTTTATATCCACCGAGTTCCCTAGCTTGGGAAGTGTCATAGATACGTTAGCGGAATTGGAAGCTCTCTAGACCTGGTCCATCTCTGTGTTTGTATGGTACCTTGCAAAATAGGGCAAGGTACCCCTGAATGGTACGACCAGGTTATAAATGTATTGCTATTGCTCCTTTTAATACTGTCATTTGTAATTGCTATTGATTCATAACCAATAGCACAGCAGTTCTTTCTTAATTCCAGTCATCATTCCTGTCTCCATCCTTTGATTTCCCATGCCAAACTGGAATTCAAGATCTTTCCTGTTGTTTTCATATCATATTTCTATTACTTTTCCACAATAAAGTCCCTTGAATAAAACCTGTGCATTTGAACAAGCTTTTAAAAGGGAATGAAAAATAATCGAGCTGTGTAGTGAGTTATATCATAATGTAGAGTGTGTGTATATATGCATACACACATCTATATAACATCTGTACAACATACACACAAACACACCAAGTAAGAGATTCCTAAGCAGAGACTTCTGAAAAAACCTATACCTTGAAACTGGAGATGGTTGAATCCTTCCCAGCCGCAGTCAGTGTTTCATTGACCCAGCTGACAATGATTTCATCATTGACCTTCTCTCCACCACCAATGTCTTCAAGGATACTCAGGGTGTACCTTACAAGGGAAGCAGGATATTTGCTCAAAGTCTGCTGTAACCTCAGAATTGTCCTGTATGTGCACTGCTTGACTGGGATCATCCCAATGATCTGATACTCCTCTGCCTCACACACGCTCACCGTGCATTTGATTTATATTATAACAGAATAATTAATCTAATTACTTTAATTCATACCCAATTCCTTAATCACTGTTTTGGGAGTGTTAAAAGTTTTGGTTATTTAAGAGTCCTGGAAGGTCCCTCTCAATGTATCTCATTGTAAATGACTCATTCTCATAGTGCTTAAAAAATAATCACTGACTTTAGAGAGAGAAAGGAATCCTTCTGCTCACCTAAGACTGATCTTCTGCATAAAAACAAGCCTGGAATATTTTGCTTTTATGTCAGCATACACCTTGGAAAGATATCCCAAACTGATGGTAAGTAATGACCTCATCCCTATTTTAACTACCTTACTGATAAACCTATACCTGTCTCTATAATCTGAATTTAGTCTGTATTCAGTTCCTAACTATTGTCTCTTTAGTCTCAGTTATGGTGCTCTTAAACACAGAAACATGCACACACACAGAATTACATTAAAATGGGGAGAGGTACTGAGTTGTGCCCACTTCACGGAGCAGCTGACAAAACTTCCGCATCAATTCCTTGTTTCTGGGACATGATGTCCCTATTCCCTGACACCTTTTAACTTCTTTTCCTCTCTTCCATGCAATAAACATTGATTCTTGCTATACAGATAGTGACAATAATAATCTTCTGCCTGAGCTGACTGTAATGGCCTTGCCCACAAGATGTGCTCTGATCACATCCTTAACTAGCAGTGAGCAAAAGGTCACTCTGCCTCGGCATTAAAGTGCAAACAGAGGAGTGAGAAGGCTGTAGGCTGCACAGCCTTCTCAGTGAGAGCATCAGGAAACTATTGCAATGCAAACTGAGCATACCAAAATGCTCTGAATCTCGTGGCTGGCTGACCTACCTTCTCATCAGCTGCCAGATTAAGGCCAGTGTGAGCGTACGGTTTCCTTCATTCAGATCTTGCCCAGCAATGCCAACAAGCGAAAATTTGGCTTGATTCTTTCCCAGCTCCACTGCATAGTTGCAGTTTTCAAGCTGTTAATGGCAAGGTCAATTGGTGTGGTTCAAAAATATAAGAAAAAAAAAGAAAGAAGACAAGACACTGTTACTTTAAATCCTTTGGATCACTTAGCCCAGATTCTCCTGGGCAAACAGGAACTTTGGGGCTCTGTGATAATATAGCTGATTGACTACCAGCAGGCAGATCCATCCCAAAAATACCATGGTAAACAGTTAACATAGAATAAAATGCTATACTTCATTATCAGGGCCTGAAAAGCAGATTACCCTGGAAAATAAAAATGTATGGCTCATGGGTACCTCCAGCATCATGGCATTGCACTGAGACAAAAGATTAGTGTCCCAGCCAATATTTTAGATTGGTTGATCGCTCTGGTCCAGTTGGATGCAATTACTCATCCAGATAGTTGGGAGAAAGCTTTGTATTTAGCAGCAACAGTGTGATTGGTTCTTGATGCATCTGATCAAGAATGCTTATCATCACTGTCTTCATTTGATGTGGAGGGCAGTGATCCAGATAGCTGCAATTAAGCTGGTGCCATGCATCTCACAGTCCAGATGCATTATAATCAGTGCCTAAAGCAGTAGCAAAAGGGATCTGCAAATACAGGTTTTAGATCCTGATGCAGAAGTTGTCAAGTCTTTTTACTTGACAAATGTTTTTCACCTGTCAGCAGAGCAAGGGAGTCTAATGTATATTTCTTTTCCAGGATGAAAATTTATCCACTGGCTAAGCAAACAAATCATTTAAGGTGCTGTTCTTGGGACTGGAGAGCAATATGACTACCCACATTGCTGTTTGAAATGATATAGGCATTCACTGAGGATAAGGCATCACTACTGGAGCTATTCCAGCTTTTTGTACCTTCTTCATGTTGCCACCCAGTTTAGGATATGGTGGTTTGTTCACCCTGTTCCAGTCTACTGGCACTTTGATCTTTTCATAGAGTTGGAAGATAACCAAGGCATCTGACAGGTCGCTGAAAACAATAAAAAGGATATAGCATTGTCCAAAGAACAGAGGAAAGAGACACAACTCGACTATTAGCAGAGGTAAACTTAGTTTCCTGGGAAACACAAAGCAGCATATATTCTTATAGGGCCCCAAAGTTTTTATGTTCTTGCAAACAACTTGCTGGCTGTATCTGAAGGAAGCGTAATACCTCCTCTTACCTATACAAGTGATTTACACGTGGATTAACGCCAAGGGAGTTCATCCAGTTCCTAAATGTCCTTTCTTCCCTTGTCTCACCTAAAACAACATACACATCAGTCAAAGGCCTACAGAACACAACACTTCAGTAATGTAAGTGTTTTGAGAAGAAACCCTAACTCTGAATTTACAGCGCACTGAACCATGAACAGAAGGAGACACGGGTTGACATGGGAAATAAGAAAGTATGGTGCACCATACTTTTGCATTTTCCTGACCTTCAATGGAGCTCCAGTCGATGTCCTGGTTCTCTGGCTTATGCAGGGCAGGGTACTTGTTGAACAAGTTGGCAATGAAGGCCAGATTGAGCTTGGGGTTCCCCCGGACGACGTCGGTGGCGGTGACGAACTGGCGGCAGCCGAGGCGCTCGGCCTGCTGCAGCATGCACTCGGCTCGCTGCACGTCATCCTTCTCCTGCCCGGCACAGAACAGGACATCAGCCCCATCCCGTCCCAGCGCTGCACCCACACCCACTTGGGGTCTAATGTGGGGGTCTAGCTGCTGAAGCAGCTCCTGGATGGATTAATAGGTATTCCCTCTCCCACTTTTACTAATGGCAAGTTGTGTTTTCAAATGGGCTTTGCCTACAATTCAATCATCCCACCATATTACTTTTACAGCCATATTCCATAAATAATGTGGTGGTTTGATGAAATTCACAGATGAATTTAAAAAGTGTATTTAAATACACTTGTTACATGCTAGTAGTTTATCAGTGTGATTAAATGGTTGCTGAAGTTTCAGAGTTAATATCTAACAAAAATCCAAACACAAAATTTAATTCTTTGAAAGCTTTGATTTCTGAAATTCAAGATCATGCTGCAATGTGAGAAAGAATTTGCTGGTTCTGACATCCCAGTGCAGCCCTGTGTTGGCCAGCAAAGCAAATAACAGACAGAAAATATCGGCATTTACTCCAAACTTATCTCATCTTACCCTTAATCCTGACATATCAATAGTAATAGCTGGAATGCCTTCTTCATCTCCCTTGGGGGCGACTTGGTTCAGCAAATGGTAATAAGCTCTTGAGTCCTGTAACAGACAGAGAAATTAAAGGGAAGAAAAATTACATCTAAAGCTCAGCCTTTGGATGCCAGTGCTCCCCTGAACAATGTGCCTGCATGCTTCATTTTTATTACATCGATCATTGGGCTACATAATTAAATTAATTAAGCTGGAAGCACTTAGCAATTTCTACTTTATGCTGTGTTTGCCAGATCTATTTCTTCCCTGAGCCAATATATATGTGCTGCTGAACGCCCAACACAAGAGACAAAAATGCTGTGTGTTGCACTTAGAGAAAGGACAGCAACAACAAAAAGATATCCGAATTTACTTAATCTGAACATAAAATCAGAGGTAAGAAAATGCATACCTTTATAATGCTGTAGAAGTCAGGCTGCTGAGCATTTAATAAAAGAAAATGCAGAAGGAGAAAGCAGATGTTTAAAGTGTTTTTCAAAGCAAGGCTGGAACAGTTGTGGAGGAGAAAGCATAGTTTTCAAGGACAAAAGTTAAAACTGACAACAGTATCAGCATTTTTCAGGGAGAAGGGCAGGAACAAGACAAGGATTTAACATGTTGTGTCTTTAATCTTTTGTGAAATACAACGCTGCTTCCACATGTGGAAAATAGTAACTCACTTCAAAAATAGCTCAAAGAACTGAAAATAAAGCTACATGTTAATGTCTAGAGACTTGACTAACTAACCCAACTGATGATCTTCAAAATATAAATCAGACTACCTGAATTATTTTAAATATTTTACATCTGCATTACTTTGCATCATACCTAGAAAGTGGTTATTTACAACAGAAGTGAGGTGGGGAGACAGACTTAGCTAGAGAATGTCTGTAAAAACTGAAATCTTGTAAATGTGTGCCTTATTTTCCAACCAGAATTGCAATTTAGCTTTCAGTTGTAGATAGGATTTAATCAGTTGCACCATAGTCTTTTTGGCCATCACACAGAAAGATGGGAAAGACTCCATTCCCTTCCCTTTCCATGGATATTCTCCAGTCACCTCCACCCAGTGAACCAAAAATCTGTTACAGTAAAAATTGTACTGTTAAATGTGACTCTCTACCCCTCCTGTTGCCTTTCCTGGTGGGTTTTTTCTGTATTTCAATTACATGCTTGTGCTTATGCCTCAGTCCCTAGTGAAGCCTATGACCAGCTGCCTCTGGAACCAGACTTTTCCCATGCTGTTCTGGGAGCAGGCGAGTCAGGTCGTGGCTGGTGAGGTTGGTGTGCTGGCCAGCCCCTGGCTTTCTTGTAAGCTAGCTCAGATACCCTCCCTTATACACCCCCTGCGTCTCTGGGATGCTGGCTGGGCCTCACACTGGGTTTTAGCATCTGAAATTCATCAGTGGACACCACTGAGGTTCAGATACATCTGTCTGGGAACAACCAAGGTCCTACAGAGAAAGCTCTGCTGAAATCTGCACCCACAAGCCCATGAGGTCCCAAGTATGTGAAATAATGCTACACAGTCTCCAAACCCACCCCTGCAAGTGTCTCCCAGTCTCGCTGTAGTATTTTGGATAGTCTCACTGAATTAAAACTCACAGATAAGTGCATACAGGGCTATAGCAAAGGTTGGGACAGAGGAGCACATAGCCCAGGTGAAGGAAGGATCAAGGGGGGAATTGGAAATGCCCAATCATCTTTCTCTACATGTTTGAGTAAGGTCCAGGCTTTTCCAATCCAAATTCAGGTCAAGAGTTATTTAAGGACATTTGGAAAGGAGGAGAGAAATAGAGGCAAGGAATTGAAATACAGTGTCCATATGCCCTGTCCAGAGCCAGCAGCCATTCCCTTCTCTGGCAATTCGTGTGCTGGGGCTGGCAGTGATGACTGGGAGGTCAGGAGGAAGAGAAGGAATACTACTGAGTGCAAAGGTAAACCCCAGTAAAAGCATGTTATGTACCCAGCTCCACGTGCTTGACAGAGCAGTCTCAGCTGCTTGGATTGTTTCAGTACACAATCCCTGTGTGGAGGACAGGAATTTGGGTGTAGAGCTGCTGGTTTGCTTTTGTTGGTCAGTATTGCTCATACCTTGATGTCTGAGCTGAAGTTGTTGACTTTGTTGCATCCTGCATTTTCCAGGTGATAGTTTGCCCATCTCAGCAGCAGGTCCTCTGGAGACAGCTTCATCAGATCCTCCAGGCTCTCTCCTTCTCTCAGAAGAGCAATCAAGGCTACACAGGAAAAAAATAATGATGTAAATACTTTTTGAGGAAAATGTATAACTGTTTTCTCTCTTTTACGTTTTCCTACCCTAGTTTCTGAGTGCCCAAAATGTTGCCAAAATTCAAGATGGATTACCCTCTTTTGTTTAAAACCATTACCCCTTTTGCTCTTGCAACAGGCCCTGCTAAAAAGTTTGTCATCATCTTTCTCATAAGTCCCTTTAGGTATGGGATGGCTGCAATAAGGTCTCCCTGGAACCTTCTCTTCTCCAGGCTGAACAATCCCTGCTCTCTCAGCCTGTCTTCACAGGAGTGCCCCAGAACTCTGAGCCTTTCTGTAGCCTTCCTCTGGACCCACTCCAACAGCTCCAAGTCTTTCCTGAGCTGAGAAGTCCAGAGCTGGATGCAGTGATGCTGAGCACAGGGACAAGCCTGGAACGAAAATATGAACACAGGCTTTCTGCAGCTTATATGGAAGAAATATCAGTGACCTTCACACTGAAACTGGATTCACACAGGCATTCTGGAATACTTGCACATGACCTCATGGGCTTGTGGGCCAGTAGGGTTAACTCATCTGTCAGTTGAAGACATACCCTATTTATGTAGAAAAATTGATACTACGTTCATAAGAGGAGGAATAGGCAGGATGGGAGGATTGACCCTTGCAAATTCAGTGTGATTCAGCTGATCTCTGGAGCACGAAAGGCTTTAGAACAAGTTTTGAAAAGAAGAACTTACATGGATACTAATTATTAATGTGGTAAAAAGGGAGAGTGTGTTACACTGCTTTGATCTTCTTCCAGTATCTTTTGTCAATCCTTGAAAGAATTATGGATTGGCTACATAAAGGAAGCCGTGGACACATACCATAACTGGAGTTACATAGATAATTTGATACAGGGTGCAGTGGGGTTAAACTTGACCAGAGGGGGATAATAGAAGCATTTCAAAGTAGACAGAGGATTTTATGAAGAGAACAGTGTTAACACTGAGAGAAGGCTGGAAGCAGCATTCTTGTGGAGTTGATAGTGGATTGATTTTTGGATTAATGTTTTCTCCTTTTTTTTTTTGCATCAATTCTCTTGGCACAAATACTTGCAACGAGCTAAAAATATGAAGATGATATTCACTAGGTGGCATAGTCAATGCAGAGATGATCAGGAAATCAGACAGAATGAACTAGATGACAGTAATAAAAACAGAATGCAATTTAAGAGTGGCATGTTCAAAGATGTTCACTGGGGAATTAATATGAATGACTGCTATTAGCTAAAAGCTTATACGAACCAAGGAGGAGAACTTGAGTGTATTAGGTGTCTTCTAAGCTACTCTGAGCCACCATTTGATATGACCAGGGGAAAATCCAACATGATATTAAGTGCATCCCAGGTAATTCCCATAGAGGTTGGAATGTATTACTGCCTTGATATCATGTGCTCATGAAAGTTCATTGGAAATACAGGGTCCCATGTTCAAGAAAGGGCAATTTTACCTGAAACAGCTGCAGAGAAGGGCTATGAGGGAAAGAGAGAACCTGAAAAGAAATCAGAATTTTCTTGGCTTGTCTAGTCTTAGATGAAGTCTTAGATGAGAAGTGAAGGAGAAAATACCAGAAAGGAAAAAAATAGCAAATAAGCAGGGCAAGGCTACCTACAAAGCAATGGGAACTGGTGGCTCTGGCAACGAAAGGGATAGAAATGTGACAGGGGTGAGGCAATGAAGGTAACACCTGCACAGAAACTGGTAGAAAGAAGTGTCACTGTTGGTTGAGGGACTATCCAGAGGCATGGGGAACAAAGCAGCAAGATGAGGTACTGTGTGGACTGCATGTACACCTACAGCCTTCATGCTGAAGCTACTTCATGGAGAATTTTGGCATTGGTGAGACACATTTGCAATGCTGTGTCCAGTTTCTGGCTCCCCAATACAAGAGAGACATTAACAAACTGAAGCAAGTTTAATGGAAGGACAAGAAAATGTTTGGAGGGGAGTTTGTGATATAAGAGAAGAGGATGATAAAACTGTGGTTTTTTAGCCTGGAGAGAGATTGGAGAAGGGAGCAGGCATTGTCTTCAACCATTCTAGAGGGGCCAGATCTGCATTTTTGGAGTGTGCACAGCAAAAGGATGAGGAGCTGTGGACACAAGGTGCCCAAAGGGAAATTCCAACTAGATATAAGAAAAGAAATTCAGAGAAAGAGTGGTTGGGCTCTGGAACAGGCTGTCCAGAAAACACTGGAAAAGGCTCTGAGCAACTTCATCTGACCTTAAGACATTGTACTGCGGGAAGCAGGTAGCTGCATGGCTGAGTCAGATCTCCAAGGTGCACCTCCAGAGGTTCCTTCCAGCCTAAATTATTCCGTGATTCTATAATTATGATTTCACAAAGAAAGAGCAGATGTTTGGCAATCAAGAGCAAGAAAGAGCCACGCTTCCTGAGTGTAGATTTCCTTATCCCAGATTTAGTGACAAAACACCAATATACTTGGAGGTAGACCATCATTCCTGACCCAATGGGCATGAAAAGGTTTTGAACGCACAACTCTACAGAAAGCCTTGGACTTTTGAGTGCTGCAACTTGTGAAAAGCAAGGAAAGTTAGACCAGTCAAGACAACAGACAACAAATACTTGAAGAAAAAAATTAAAATCAAGTTGGTTTTTTTTAGAG
Source organism: Dicrurus megarhynchus (assembly GCA_013399195.1). Lineage (NCBI taxonomy): Eukaryota > Metazoa > Chordata > Aves > Passeriformes > Dicruridae > Dicrurus > Dicrurus megarhynchus. The sequence goes on from VXAD01008756.1 coordinate 2,466,749, forward strand.
AGCTTTATCCTAAAGACTGTGCCGTGGTAACAGTGGAGCACTGAAAGGAAGAGCCATACGTACCTTCATTCCTGCTGATCTCTATGTCGGCAAAGAGTCCAATTTTGATGACTTGCCATAAAAGACCCAGAACCAGGTAAGGTTTCCCTTCTTTTAAGTCTTCAGCTCCAATGTTAACAACATGGCACCCGATGGCTGAAGCAGAGTTCAGGGCCAGGTTCAGATTTTCCTAGGGAAAGATGAGAACTTTTGAGTGATGCAGAACTTGAGAGCTGAGGCTACAGGAAGGGGGCACAGCCAAAACAAGTGAAATCTGCAGGCAGCTTCACTGTAAATGCATTTACGTACACAGAACCATGCCTTTCCTGAGGCAGTGCTCCAGGTGGGGTCTCACCAGAGTGGAGTAAAGGGACAGAACCACCTCCCTTGACCTGCTGCCCACAGTTCTTTTGATGCAGCCCAGGATACATGTCTGGCCACAGGGAGCAGGGGAATGCAGACTCTCCTGGAGATTACAGGTAGATTCTGGGTCTCAACACAAAGACAGAAAGGATGTCTTTTTGGCAGAGGTGGCAAGTGTCACGTCACAAGGCACTGGAGCCCAGAGCATACATCTACATTCACAGTGATGTCCTGGCTCAATCCTGGTTACCAAAGCCAGGCTCTCCCTAGAGCTAATGCTCAAGCTCATGCTCAAGTACAGATGTAGCTTCAGCACGGGGCAAACTCTTCTGCTCAGTCCTGCACACATGGAGGAAGAAAGGAGCTACAACCCAACCAACTGGTATATATTCCAGGTTTGGCTCTCCCTAAGCATTCTGCAAAAGCCCTGACACCTAAGATACAAGTAAGTTGCTAGCTGGCAGTGTTTACAAGGAGCACACTGTCCCAGGAATCAGTATGAATAAATGTAATGAGTTTTTAGCCTTGCAGTTCAGCCATCTGGGTATTTTCTTTTTGAACTTTGGAGTATGGACTCCTGGTTTGGGAGTGTGCAGAGGAAGCTGAGGGATTCAGTGATTCACAATGACAGGCAGAAACCAAGTGATATTTCAAGAACATTGTGTTCCTTTGCCGTTTCCTGTCCATTTAAAATAAAGGGAATAAGAAAATCTGATCCTCAGGTCTACACTATGCAAAAAGGTGGCGTGGTAAACAGAGGACAAGTAGAGCAGGCAAAGAAGCCTAGAAAATATAATTTAGCACACAGATTTGCAATTTTTCACATGAATTTCAGCACTGCTGGCATGACAGGGAGATCTGATTAGATACAAAATGCAGAGAGACAGTGTAAATTCTCATAAGCTAGAAAAATTGGACCATTTCAAATTAATTACCTTTTCTCCAGCAGACAGCTGTAAAAGGGTTAAGTTAAAGTGGAAGTTATATTGATCAAATCATGTCTACATGTGACAGGGATTGATCTGAGCTGAATCATTAAGCTATGCTGCTGACCAAAACGATTAGAACTGAAAAATGTGGTATACAGCATAAAAATCCAATTTAATGGCTTCTGAGCTTACTTGAGTCTGGCAGAGTAGCTGAGGGCTAAACTGGGTTAGGTTCATATCTATTCCATATATCTATTTATATTCTGTACCAGATACATAGATGTTGTTCATACAAAAATATCTCCCTACATACTGCCGTGTGAGAAACACAATAAACTTTAAGTAGGTGAAAATTAATACCCTTTTTGTCCATTTTTAAAATCATATGCATGTGCATGTGATAGAAATAAAGGAGGGATTCAGTATTCAAGGTGAAATACTGGCTTGTAAAAGGCAGGCAAAGGCTATGGTCCCATTTCAGGCCTCTTGCACTCCATGGTACTTCCAGGGTCACAGTCAATATTTTGGTGAGGACATCAGACTGCAACAACATCAGCTGTGAGTTCAAGCCCATTGTCATGCCTTAAAAGAGGGATTCAGCCTTCTGAGAGCTACTCCAACTATAATTGGTCACCGTATTATCTCTGTGCTCTTGCATTCTTATGGCATCTACCAGAAAAGTATCTAAAGCTCTGATATGGTAAACATTATTCATTGTGTTTGGTTAGTGAGGTTGCTCATTTATTTGGAAAGAAATATAAATATAAGTCTTTGTGGTTTTATGACATGGACCTGAGCATTGCACTGTGCCACAAACAACTTTGTCTAACTGTGTTGGGCAGAACCAGCCTTTCCTTCAAGTGATTACACAAAAGCATCCTAAGGGGAAAGGTGAAGAATTTTTGGTACCTGTATTGTGAAGGGTGTGAGTTTCTTTTTGTTGATTGTTCTCTCATCAATGGTATCTGGCACTGAAAAGTTGATCATCTTACTGGAAATAAAAGAAAAAAAAACCCAATAAATACACTAAGCTACATGTGCAAAAAATACAGGTATAGCTTTTGTCTCTACATTGCAGAACAAGTCTAAGAGCTGGAGAGTTACTTAACAAATACAGATAATCACCCTCTGCTTCTACATATACACACAGAGGCACACACTCAATATTTGAGCAATTATTTTGAGCTACATACAGATTGTACTGTAGGTGTGAGGCCGAGAATGCCACAAGGTGAAGTTGTGTGAGAAGTTTATTGTGCAGATAATGTCTGTGGAAGCACTCACTATTTTGTGCCGCTTTGTGTGAAACACCAAAAGTCCTTGGGCAAAAATAAAACCAAGCAGCTCCTCAAATTTCACTGACTTCATCTAATTGTAAGTGTCTAGAGGCAAGGAAAAATTCTCATTAAACATGAAATATGCTTTATATTTTTGAAGATAAAAGAAGCAAAAGCCCTAGTATTATTAAGGCCATGAGTCTGCAAAAGCTCCTGAGCTTAATGTAAAGTCAGCAGCTTCTGTTTAAACAGAAATGTGAGTTTTTGCAGACTCATGGTTCCTGTTTGTGAGAAAGAAAGTTATTATTTACCAAAGCACTATGCCATCACCGACCGCCTGAAAGAGGTCGTCTGTTTCTGGATTCATTGGCACCACGTGCTTGCAGTCAGGGTCCTTCTCAAGGGCTTTGTTAATCCAGTTGACAAAGGCATATTTTTCTTCCTCTGTGGACACAATGTCAAATCCATCAGTTTTCCATGCAGTACCTCTACCATCATTTTACTTACAAAGGCAGAACTCCTGGGGGAGCCTTTCCCACCAGTGTGACTGATCAACAACACCCTACATGGAAGAGGCTCTCTCAGGAGACAAGCAAACGAGCTGAGGACAGCAATGGGCTTGAGCTGGTTAATACTCCCTCAATACTCCTTCCCACTCACTGGGGTTGCCTGGGTCACGAGGTCAGGCATATTACAGAGACTGGTAATGAAGTTCATGTGGTTCACATGTATGGTGCAGATGCTAAGCTCTGCAAGGAGTAATTGGTGCTTTCACCATCATTTGAATGCATTGTTGTACCACTCTGCTAAACAGAAATCCCACATAACTTCAAATAATTCCGTATTGTACATTACACCCTCTTCATGTGGAATATCTAGGAGAGCCTGGCCAGGACAGGGCTCTGACAAAGAGCACTCAGAGGGTAATAGGCAGATGTTGCCTGTAGTTCAACAGGGCTGTAGCATAGCTATCCTGTAGCAGCAGCAGCTCACACAGGCTCCAGTAGCTCAGAGGAGGTGCACTCTGGGATGAAGGCAGATGAAGTGCTTGGAAGCATCCTCTGTTTTCCCTTGCCAGACAGAGCCATTCCCCTGCCCCTGGAGAAGACAGCCAAGGGTAGGACCTCCATGGAACTGCTCCAGAGTGGGCTGTGCCCACACAGCAACAAAAGCAACCAACTTTCACCTCAGAGAAACAGGCAGGGAGAAGAGCCCTGATGGGGTTGTGCCCTCTGTGAGAAAAAGTCAGGAACTATCTGTTTGCAAGGGGAGTTTACAGAATGAGTGCCTAGTAAAATGTACAAGGAAATGGGCTATCAGCAGCGGGGAACCTGTGCCTTGCCTCCCTGGTGGGCAGGGCCAGCAGTGGGCAGGTGTTTGTGCTGCTGCAGCCGTGGCTCCCTTGCTGCTATCAGCGTGGGACAGCTGCACCTACCTGAGTACGAGTGCTGTGTGCCAGCACTGGACTGCTCCGACGTCCCCCCGATAGCACAGATCCCCTCCTTCTTGTTGATTTGCTTTCGGAACGACTTAGCCACATCATCACTCTTCAGGTCTTGGAAAATCTTTCAAGCATCAGAGAGGATTTTAGAGTTTTGGAGAATTAAACCAAGCTAAAACAGTGAGCTCTTGGGCCAGGAGACACATTCTTTCTGCTTCATAAAAAGGGCTTGAGTATTTTCAGTGGGTTTCTGTGTACAGTCATTGTATCTGCTGAGGTACAACAGGATTATACTCAGCTTTTATGCTTTCAAAGCAGGGAACAAAGATCAGCTAAGTAACAAAAATGTTACTTTGGAGCAGAGCAGTTTGGGTTTGAAGAAAGAGCATGTAAAAACCTACTCCTCCATCCCAAGGGAAATTCCACTATTTTAGCATTTGCTTTTGACCCAGTTCAGACCAGAAAAAGAGGAACTCTTTTGATAAAAAAATGCCCCATTAAGTTTTCCATTTCAATCTGCTTAAACTTTTTGTAATCATCTAGCCAGAACGTCATCTTTTTGCAGTGTATAACTGAAAAACTTTATCTTGCTGCATCAACCAGACTGAAAGATATGACATCTATGCAATAAGCAGCTGTATTCATATAACTTGTCCCAGTTAACTGTAGCATTTCTAGTTTGGTTACTTTCTGCTTTCAACTTTTCCAGTGAGGTGATTCATTGGATTAATGAGGTGCCCAAGAGACCCTGTGCTTGTGCCTCTGCTGTGCCCTGGGGATCACCCTGAGTGACTGAAATAAATAACATCTTACTTACTGAAATAAATTCATCAAAACTGATCCTGCCATTCCCCGTGGTTGTCAGACTCTGAATGAGCTCTCTGGCTTTATATCCTGGGAGAGGGAGATTGGCAGCCTTCAACACCTCTGCTAAATCATTGGTATCAATGAAGCCATTCCCGCTGATATCTGCAAAGATTAAAGCAAGCTTTTACATTCTACATCAGCCCAATGAAATTTTCTGCACATAAAGGCTGTTTTTATTTTACCCAAGGAAAGGTACATTATATACAAAGATTTGTTGTCTTGAAATCTGATATTTTAAATTGCTTTGGTGTTACTCACACCCAAGAAAAAATTACAATCACCTTCTAACAAACAAAAAGTCGGAGTGATGAATTTATATTTTTAGACATACAAATACCTTAACAAAGCTATGTTTAAATGGATATAATTGCCATTCCAAGGTTTACACACTGACAAACGTGATCTATAGAAGAAGCATCCCATCTACAGAACAGGTAAAGAAAATAAAGTTGACACAATACACATGTGCAGTTATCCATAGATATAATTTGTGATTTTGGCCTGTTTTCTGCATGTAATAACATCAGAAATAGGCTGGAACTGCATATGATCATCCTCAAAATAAAAACTTCTGTGTTTCTCTGTGATGGTGCTAACATGAATAGTCCTGCTGAGCTTCCTGCAAGATCCAGGGTAGTATTTGATGAGAAGATCACCAATACAGGTTCATAGTCCTTTATTCTCCACTTAGTGAAAAACTCCACAGATCGAAAAGCAAACTGCATTTATCACATGGAGAGTTTCTGTTAAAACACTACGGTTATGACATAGATAAATGTATATGTAGTCATAGATGGTTATTTATATTTGGCTTTTAAGTGTCTGTATCTTTCTGCAGGCTCCTTTTCCCCATCCTGGAGGCTGAGGTGATTTCAAAGCAGAGTGTGCTGATTTCCTGCATAGTAAATTGCAGTTTGAGTCACTTGTTGCATGCTGCAAAAAGGCACTCAGCTCTCAGCATCAGTAGCACGGATTCATACAGATTGCAAAGAGCATCCTATCCATTTCACCATGTCATACAACAAAAGGATCTGGGAAATGTCTGGGGGAGGAGTGAGAGCTTCCTTCCAGCATTTGGGGGAGCAACCAGACCTAGTGGAAGGTGTCCCTGCCCATGGTAGTGGGGTAAGAACTAGATCATCTTTAAGGTCCCTTCCAAGCCAAACCATGCTAAGATGCTGTGATTTGCCTTGTCAGTGCATTGGGTGTATGGGACACTCAGAGAGACCAGATTTTTAAGATTGCCAGCCTAGACTACTGTGTGATCAGAAATCAAACAATCACCACATCAATCAGCGAGGACAACTGATTAGTGCATAATGCAGAGAGGCTGATAGGTCTGCTGATAGAAGTTAAGTGAGCTGTGAGAAGCAAAAGGACCTTTTCTTAGAATTTGGGTAGACAGTGATGGGTCTGTGTGACTTCAAAGGAGACAAATCAGATGAGATGTTTAAAGGTTTGGAAAGAAAACAGACAGTAGAAATACGGGGCTTGAAAGGTCATTGTGAAGGGATTACAAATTTTTTATCCATTTGCACATTTGTCCTCTCCACACTCTTTCTTCCCATAGGGAATACTCAATTTACATGAAAATAAAACCTTTTTGCCTTCCAAATAATTTGTCATGAATAAACAATATTCTTGGGAAAACACTTGAGAATATTTCCAACATGGTTTGCTGTAAGCTTTTGAGGTTTTTTTTGTAAACCCTGCTGGAGCCCCAACATCCCCTCTGTAAGAGGCCAGCGCTCTGCAGTGAGCTGGTGTGGTTTCATCTGGGAGGCCTGCAGCGGCAGGAAAAGGTTTTTCTGTGGCTGCTGTGACACAACAGATCGCTGCTGGAGCAAACTCCATCTCATCACACCTGGTCAGTCAGAACATGAGAAAGAGCCTGCCACAGGTTCACACTTCAGCAGGGCCTTTCCTGTTGGCTGCACTCACCAACTTTGCTGAAAGCCTCGCGGAGCTCTGCCATCTCCTCCTCGGAGAAGTGTGCTGTCGACGCCATTTCTTACTTCTCTGAGTGGCAGGTCTGCAAGAAGAAGACACTTATTTTCATTTGGTGCTTTTTGGGCTTGCAATTGTGATGAAACAGAGAGGTTTTTACTTGGGGTTTCAAAGTCCTGGAGCAGCTCGCCATAGCTGAAAAGGCAGCTCCTCTCTGTATCCTGAAATCAAGTGAAGAGATAAAATCCTGTGTAGATGAGATGCAATTGTGTGTCCCTCCTGTCGTTTTGCCAGGCCCTGCTCAACATTCCAACAGTTTTATTTATACTAATTTAACTGGAATTAAATCCTACCTCTGCTAACTCTTGTTTCTCATGGAGAAAACAGACTAAATTGTTCTGGTTCTTGTTATTCCCCCTTGGAAATGCAATTCACCAGCCATTTCTTCAGCAGTGCTGGCAGAGAAGCAGCAGCCCTGGGTGCTTCCCAGGGCTCTGGGCTGGAGCCAGAGCCCCAGGGGACATTTGCACCACTTACCTTTGGGTACCTAAGGAGGAGGCTGCTCACCCCTACAAGGTGGAGGGATGGAGAGAAGCTCCTTCACAAGGTGTTCAGAGCACCAGATCTGGTTTCCCAAAAGTCAGCTACTTCTCTCCCTGGATATGTGGGGAGTTTAAGGATTTTCCACCCAAGGTCTAAGTTAGTGCCTGAGGTCGGGTGGCTTTAGGAATGTGTGGCCAGAAGGAATTTTACTGTCTTTCCTCTCATCAAAGATATAAAACAGGAGGAAGGATTAGACTTTCACTTTATAGGCACTTTTCTTAATAACCAGAAAGGGAAAGTTCACTTCCTTTTATCGCATCATTAAATACACTGCCAGAAGATGCACATTATACCCATCTGCTTTTTCATGCACCTACTGTCCCTTGCATCTATTCATGAGGAAACTGTTCAGGAGACAGACTATCTATTATTCTATATTTGTAGAGAATGACTCTAGTGTCCTATGTCTCTTTAAGTATTAATTAACCAAACAACTATTTAAATAGAATAGAATGGAAACCTGAGTTGATCCTGGGAAGTGGTTTCTGTAGCTACAGTGTTCAAATGAGGGGAAAAAAATCAGAAATATATAACTGCCAAACTAAAACTAACACAACATAATTTAAAAAACGAACAAACAAAAAAAGTTTGCTATAGCCCTCTGTAAAAACACAGAGTTATGTACAGCCTATCTAGGCTTCAGATTCAATGCTCTCCAGAACTCATGTGGCTGTGAAAACCACTATGGACATGGCTTTGAAATCGCCCAAAAGCAATCTCATGTGGTTAACTTCTTGTCTGCTGTCTCCCAGTAGTATCATGCACCCTTTTCTGCCTAATCACTGTGGTTTTAGGATGAGGACAGCAATAAAAGATCTGTTCATTAACTCCAAGCTTCACAAATAAAGAAATGCAGCAGAATCCATAATGCCATTGCTCTTGCAGTTGGTTCTAACCATCATACTTTCAAGGATTACCTTTAAAAACCCCCATGATCCATTATGTGGGTTATGTATATTAGGGTAAAATTAGATCCACAGTCTTCCCCCAGTCTGTCCTGGTATCTTTCCTGCCTCTGATTCCTCACTGCCAATCTTCTTCTGTTGCCTGCTGTGTGTTTTTACAAATTGTGGGCTAACTAAGATGCACCTGGACACATGAAAATCTTACACTATCAGCCAGAAAATCTATATTCCACTGCAAGATCATTCCTTCTAGTCCACTCACTTGATCAAGCAATATAATTTGTGACACAACTTTTAATAGCATGAAGACTGTTCTAGGCTTAAGAGGTAGGAAACACCACAGGTTGTTGCCTATAAGATTACTTTTGCAAAGTAACCTTGAGAAAAAAGTATCACCAACGTAAAATGACCTCATCTTGATTGCATAAGAAGTTATGACCTCTGATAAGTCACTAAGTAATCTGTTAAATACAGAGAATCCTATTAGTAGCACATATGTTTACATATGTAGACATTTTTACTAAAAATTCATAATAGGATGAAGGGCTTTGCTGTAATGGCCCCTTTTGACATCTTCTTTAGGTCAGTATTATCCACTCTGTTGTGAGGGTAACTACACTTAGCTGAGCAATCAGATGCATCTCAGGTGCACACCGAGAACAAGGACTGGTCCTCCATCACCTGAGGGGTGGCTGTCCCCAGGTGACAGAAGGATGGTCACTGCCTGCTCCAACACACAACTGAGTTTCTCCCACATTTTCACCCCCACAGCAGCTCTTGATTTCAGCCTGTCAGTTCCAGTATCTCACACTGCTGGGTGTTGCTGACTAATACCCCACTGCGGTTTCAAAACGGTGAGATTCAGACAGGCGCCCTCTGTCAGCCAGCCCTAATTAATGAAAAACAGAATTTTTAGATCAAAGGCTTCAGAGTTATTGCCAACGAAAGATCACTGTTGTTTCTAAGTTGTTCAAGTAGGGAAAACAAAACATAAGGAAATCAAGTGAGTAAAAGTCCAAAGCTTTAGCAACACACAGCAAAAAAGGAGGAAATCCCCTTCCAAAAAGCCACCTTTCAGTATATTAAACACTTACTTTGCTTAGATCATTAAAAGATAATATTTAGGCACACAGATGTGTACAATGCTTCTGGATAGTAATGGGAGAGGTCAGGCCAAATTATTTTCTTCTGATTTAACCAGCCAAGAGCAGAGCCATTTGCTTCTAGGGGTCAACCACTTTCAGCACTTCACCATCCCCAATGCAAACTGAAAACACTTTGGGCATCCCATCAAGAGGGCATCCAACAATCCTGGGCGAATAGCCCAATTACGGGTAACTCACAAGGCATTGTAAGCACACAGTGCACTGCTCTGCTCCAAACTGTTTGCAAAATCAGTATGACCAGGCAGATGAAGAGAAAACACCGCAGAGGACGATATAAGAGCAAAGGAGAATAGGTGGATGAGCAATGACGATGAGCAATGTGAACAAGTTGAAAGAGCTCCCTTGAAGGGAACATTTGTTGAGGAGCCATCTGAGGGAGGAGCAAAGGGAAGATCAGCTGGTGAGAACCAGGCAATGGCTTTGAGCAAAGTGATGTATGGCCAGAAGCAAAGAGAAAAGCTGGGCAGGGGAGAGGTTTGGCAGGACAGAGGGGAGTTTGGGATAGACTAAATGTGAACAGCTTAGCTGTCAGCACAAAGGGAGGAAGGATCTTGAGCATGGTGTGATGGAAGATCAGTGAAAGAACTGAAGTGTCTTAGGGAGAATGAGGTGAAAGTCAGCACGTGCTTACATGCTGAGACAGGGTGCTGAGGAGGGAGGGGAAGACAGCTCCCCAGGTCAGAGCAGGAAAGGCAGTGGAACTGCCAACAAGGTAATAAATGTTCAGACAGAAGGTAAAACACTCCCTGAGACAGTCTGAGATTCAGATGGCTTCAGGACATCCAGATTACAACATTGCCTGGCAGTGACACTTCATTTTTGTTTGCTAAGCAGCATAAACCCACTATTGCAAAAGCAAAACACAAAGTTGTGCAAGTACACTCTTTCCTCCTCAGAAAACATCTGAGTTACAGGTTAATGTAAAAAAGGGAAGAGGCTCTCACCTAAGCTGCTGAGAACTGAAGCAAACTGATATCAAAAGAGCCCCTAACAAAGCACTCCCTTCCCTGACATCACTTCCAAACCAATATGTTACAGCCGTGCCCTAAAGCCTCCTTTTATCTGACCTTATCCTCAGAAGAACCTATGACCACACTGATGTTTTAAGAAATCTAATAGCAAACTATTTTCAGACTGGAATATAAAGGAAGAACTAAAATAATCTTAAACCTGAACATTATTGCTAAATTGAAACACAGTGATATTGATGTTCTTTCATTTCTTTTCGATTTTGAAGCCATAGTCGGAGGAGCTGCCTTGTTATGCGTTGCTTGGCAAAGTGTACACTCACCGTGCAAGATAAATAATAAATGACAAAGCCATTAAAACCTCAAGGTTTCCAAGACTTTTATTAAATGGTTATCTTGTTTCATACTTTTCTCCACTGCTTCAGTGTTTAAGCTTTGTTGCAAGCAAGGCAATGAAAACCCTGAAGATGTGAAATGGCACTTTATAGATAGACATAAAGTTGTACCTTTCCCCAAAGCAAGAAAGCAAATTTCATGGGACAACATTACCTTTCACAAACATATTTAGTCAGGAACAATTTAACTGTGAATTCGATGTCAAGAAAGTCATAGAAACTACTAATATTTACTCACTTTCTACCATCAGGGCTTTGCTTTGTTAATGCACTAGTACTTTGCTAATTACGTAACTTGTCTAGCTGTTGGAGAGGGAGATGGCACATGTTCCCTGGCAAATATAAATTTCTTGCTATCTTCTCGTCAAACTTTTTTTTTTCCCTGAAAGTGATGAAGTAATAGGCTCTTGCTGTTGCAAAACACAGCTGTTAGAGTTGCATGGGGCAGTGTGAGACTGTCCCCCTATATACACAAAACTCTGCCTTTACCAGAGCTCATAGCTCTAGCTCCTTTTCTCTTTCCCATCTCACTCACAAATTCAATTTCCAAAGTTCAACTTTCTGTAAGGGCTGGGGAATACTTCCCCAGCTCTTTTCTGCATTAGACTTTCCCTCCCAGCTGATATCAAAGATGCACCCCCAGTAATCTTCCCCCAAGGCACAGCCTGCCCTGGCTCATGCCACCAGCAGGCAGGATTAAGAGGAGGGACCTTAGAGTTGAGCAGAAACTATTGTGATAGATCTGAAGCAACTTGAAGGCCAGAAAAATACAAGGGAAAACGAGAGTATCTCAGACATATTCAATCTTTGTCCTGTATTTATTGCACCTTTGCATACCTGCCCATTCCTGGTCACTCATCAGAATATCCCTGATAGGATATTCCTCCCCAGAAATGTTTCCCTCTACCTCTCTCTCATAAGATACCACACAAAAGGCCATATATCCATATGCATTTCTGTTCTAATGATTTGTCTCAGCTGATTTCCTACAGTGTGGGAGGGCTGAGGAGGAGACAAGAGAAGAAGGTTTTTGAGTTAGGTTCTGATAGTTTCCTTCTGGAGACAGGTTTTTGCCATTTTCATCGCCACTAAAGGGTGAGAAAAAGAGAAACTACACGGTAGATCTCATGTTGAAAGAAGAATCAATGCTACCAAACTACAGCAGTGTGGCCTAGAAGTTCCTCAGTTTGAAAGTTTCATCTTGTGCTCATCAGCAAAAACCTTCAACTAAAATGTAGCAGTCAAAGCCATCTTGTTGACAATCAGCCAAACATGTTCTTTTGCATAATCCAGAAAAGTGTATCTCTCAATTAAACTTCAGTCTCAGCTTATTTGCTACTATCATGCTTCTCTCTCATATATTTAGTATTAGCTGTTGTTTCTCTTACAGTTTTGATCAAAATAATGTGCTTATATCCCTGCACCAGCAGGGTGATCCATACTGCACCCACAGCAAAACAGGATAGTAGCTTTAATGCTAAATTTAAGTGAGCTGCCAGTGATTATTTGCAGTGGTAGCTCTGGGGTATCCAGCCTTTTTAGACAAACAAACAATCCCATCAATGTCCTTTATTCTTGTTTGGTGTCACAGCTTCCAGGCAGATTGAGTGGATTTTTTTTTGTGACAGCTTTTTCTCCTGCTCAGGATGTAAGATAAAAGCTAGAGTCCATATATCTCTTCCATGCTGGTGAGTTACTCAGACAGCTACTCACCATGGCTGACAATGTCAGCAAACACAAACAGGTTTGGAACTGCATGCCAATTAGCCACATTTCTTACACAACAACTTTGAAAATCATTTAAGAAGCACAAACTGCAACATTTTCAAATACATGAGGCGGTTTATTAAAAAAAGTTCATTTTCCATGTTGTGCACGTAGGGGTATGACACTCTCCCTTACTGAAATAACTACAGATGAGTAAGAGTATTTTTTAAATTTCATCAAAGATGCTGAGGTAAATTTTAAATCCAAAAGTAGCAGAAACACACTTGGCTCTGTTAGCAATGGGTGACTTGGATCACAATACCTGAAGTTTGGGTGGGATCTTGCTGTTTAAATCAGCATTCAAAACACTGAGAGGAGTCTTTCTGAAGTTATGGCAAATACTTCCTCCCTGGTACATTACAAAGATTCATTATTTAGCCCATAATAAATGACAATCTTTGCCTCAAAGGCTTTTTAAAAGACTGGTGTCTGCAACAGCAAATCTCACCGTGTATGCAGGCACTGGGATTATTAGGGTGTTGCACTTCACCTATTTTTTTTCTTAAACAATTTGAAAAAAATACAGAGAAAAGACATTTATCACTGTTCAGAAAGAACACAGTGATGCCCATGAGTAATTTTCTTAATGTTCCATTTTATAAAGGATCTTATTTGTCAATGTGATGCCTGAGTCCTAAATCAAATACTGGTCAACAGGGCTTAGGAAGGGAAAATCCACAGGGTCTGGAAAGAGATGGAGATCTCTTTCCAATATACCACTCAGTGGCAGGGAGGGCTAATCCTTCAAGGAAATTAAGACATTGAAAAAGCAGAGCTCTGAACCTATAAATACTCTCCTTATGTGTCTTTTATCTGTCACATACATCCTACTAGGGAGACAGCACATATGTGCATATTATTTTTCAACCAGAGTCTGTAGAATTCTTCTTTAAAAAAAAAAAAAATAGATCCAGTACACTACATTTCTTGTTGGGTCGTTTATCTTTCCCATCTCTTTATCAACCCAGGCTGGCTAGCGATAAAGTGAAAACATTTTTCCATAGATAAAGGAACATTTTGATTCTCAAACTGACAAACAGCTTCAGTCATTCAACAGATGTCCCATTTGGCATGGAAAGCCCTGTCCCACCCAGTTCCACCTTTACTGACAAAGGTGGGGGAAGAGGAGAGCATCTGCAGGGGCTGCTTTGGATATGGGTACGAGAAGCTATCCCAGCTCTGCCCCATCACGACTCAGGTGGTGGGTGGGCATAAAACCCTGGACAGACAGATAAAATCTTCTCTTCTTATTCCTGTGCACTTCAGCCTGACAGCAAGAGGTCAGGTCACAAAGTACTGCCTCATTCCCAAATGTCCTGTGGAAGCTGGGTAACTGACGCAAGAAAAGGAGAAGACAGCCTGTGCTTCCAGCTCATTTGCAGGAAAACACTTCCTCTGTGCATGGCAAATATTAAAAACATGTTCCAGCTGTAAAATGGAGGTTTTTAGATACAAACACATATTTGCATTTGATTGGTTCCACAAGGATTTATGGATCTGCTGCTGTCACTTCCATGCCAGGAGCTGGATTCTGTCCTCAGTTTTGCAGGACACCTCAGCAATTTCAGCAGTGACCAGGCCGTTCCACCCACAAAATCAGACCAGAAAAAGCAGAACACATCTTAAAGTAGCCCTCCTTACTAGCTATGCTGCTGCTTGGACCCCCATCCTGCAATGGTGCTGTGCTGGGAGCTGTAGTGTGCAGTGGGGAACCCAAGCAGGACCTGGAGCAGCAGAAGGCACAGTCCTCCTGCTCCCCTTTCCTCTGAAGAAGGATTTGGCTTTATGGCATGGTCCCCAAGCCCTGTCACTGGGCATCCCTCTCATGCCTCTCACATGCACTCTCCTGCCCGTGGGCACAGCCTCCGTGTCCAGGAAACCCTACTTGTTTCACCAAGGGACGGGAATTTATTTCCCATCCTACAGCTTTCCCCTTGGATAACTGCAAAAATGCACAGAGCGTCCAACAGAACCTCCCGTACTCCATCCTGCAGCACCTATATACTGTTTCGGATTTTTTCCTAAGTACTTTTCATTTTGATAAATATTTTACGTTTTGTATCAGCATTTCACTGGAGTCTGCTGTTTTGCATGAAGGGGCTGAGGATGAAAATGAGCTACATTTCTGAATGCACTGTACTCCCCTGACCTCCCCTGTCTCCTTCTTTCCCCTTTACTCAATCTCTTCTTCGTTCTTTCATGCTTTATAAAAAACATATGGTGATGACTTTTACCGTAGGTTCTCTATCAGGATAACTCTGCTCCAAGCTACACAGCTGTGTTTTAAGCTGCTCATGACTGAAATCAGAAAGAAACAGCGTCAAAAAAATTGATAGCAAAATACAAGACAACGGAATGTGTGGCAGGTTCTGTGAGCAAGAGGAGAGAAGCAACACCACAAGATTTGTTTAAGTACAAACATTTTATAACCATAATAATATTCAGTCCAAACAGTTACTCAGTTTCAGCTGAGGAAGCAGATTCAAACCCAGTAATATAATACATCCCTTTTTTGCCATATAGAGTGAACACTGTCTTCAGCTTCTGAGCTAAGTAAATCTGGACCTTAAGGTCAGGATTGAAGCAGAAACCCCCGCTCATGTTACCAGCAAGCAGGCAGGTACTTCCCAGTCCCTCCTGGCTCTAGCATCACTTCTCAACAGAGTTTCCCACCACAGAGGGGGTTTCCACATCTCCTATCTACTCATGAGAGCTTCCCCAGCTCACGAGGCCAGACTGCTCCTGTGTGACAGGCAAGAGGGGAGGCAGGTGAAACATGCTGGAGTTTCTCTACAGGAGGGGTTTCAGGGTGTGATCTGCTTTTAGCAAAACAATCAAACCCCATCTGCTGAACAGCCAGATGCATTTGCTAGAGATCATCTTCACCCGACACCTGCAGCAGTTTGAGATCAGTCAGCCAGCCTGGTCCATGACTTTGGCTGTGATAACGAAGACCTGAGGTTCCATTGGGTCAGTGTTCAGACCAAATCCATGTGCCAAGGAAATCGCTATATGACAAAAACCAGCAAAGCTACTGCTCTCACAGAGAAGACAGCTAAGCCTGAAGACTCCTGTTCACAATACTGCCACCTAAAATATCTGCAGATATTCACAAGTCACAAGTCATCTAAAGTCTGAGCTGAAATCCCAAAGAAGACGAGGGACAAGCCTGACCAGATTAATCAGCCAAGATCTGAAAAGGCAAATATAACATTCGGGCCACCCCATGTCACTGTTTTTAAAGCAGAAGTCCCTACTACAATCAGGCTCCACCATGAATCAGTTTTATTTATCCACTGGAAAGTAAAATTACATTTCTAAAAGCCTGATATAAACATCCTAACAGGCAGCAGATTACATTGTAAGCACTACGAGCCAAAATACATTATCTTTATGAATCAGTGTTTTTCATCACTGGAATTAAAATTACCTTCTTACAGGGATCCAGCCTGCAATCTAAATAACGGCTCCTTACTTCATCACGCCCTTCCAAGCCAATGCCAACCCCAAGACTACTATTCTACTCAGCCAAAAACCACTCTGCCCAATTAAATCCATCAAACACTTTCTTGAAGGTCAGTAGAAATGCTGTGCACAAGACTACTGAAAAATGCTTCAGACTAATACAGAACCTGCTCTGTTTTTTCATGGCAACCACAGTTTCCTGTGCAGTTAAACTGCTGGTATGCTCAGTGAGAGCAGCTTGCCAAAAAACCACCAGATGCTGTGATCTTACCTCCTGGGCTCAAGCAGTGGGTCCAAACTGTCAGAGCAACAAACAGCTCAGCAGCTGCAGATTCAACAGAAAAGGGCAGAACTTCTTAAACAAACCAAATGTCTTGTAGGGTGGAGGAACTGCAAAGCAGCAGTCACTGCGTGACACGGAAACTCTTCTGCAGCGCAGCTAGGCAAGCCCAAGAGTGTGAGCCCACGACTGAGCCCAGAGAGGGAAGTGAGCAGTGACACCACACCATGACAAACACCATAGATGAAATAGATTTTGTCTTTATAAGGAAATGAAGCATTCTCTGCTCTTGAACTCAGTACTCCTCCAATAGGCCCACTGCTTTGCGCCACTTCCTCTCGCTTCCTCTCTCGCTCACGGAGCGCACACGCACCAGAACGCCTCCTCTCTTTGGTGGTAAGGCAGCCACGTTTGAGCCATGGAACCGCCAAGTCTGCAGTGCCACCTCGTACACCAGGCAGGGCTGGCTGCCAAGCCAGGCTGGGGCAGCAGAGTCACCAGGCATGGAAACTCCTCAGCGTCTCCGCACAACCTCTGCCAGTGCTTGACTGCCCTGCCTGTGAAAGCTTTTTCCATGCAAGTGGTTGGAATTTCCTTTGATGCAACTTGTGACCTTTTCATTCTCAGTGCTCACCACCAACAAAAGGCTGGCTCCATCTTCTCTGTAAGCTCTGATTAGGTTGGTGTAGATACCAAGATCCCTCTCAACCTTCTCCTCTCCTGGCTGAATGAGTTGAGCCCTCTCTCCCTGTTCTCTGATCTGTTGTGCTTCATCCCAGACACTGTCCTGGTGTCTCCCTACAGTTTGTCCAAGCCTTTATTGAACAGGGGAGCCTGAAAAAGGACATGGTGCTCCTCACACCACCTCACAACTGACACGGATTTCAAGGACACGTTTCCCAATGCACTGAGGGTCACATGCATATTTGCATGATGGATGCAAATATAAACTGTCTTTCAAACCCTGATGATGCAGCATTGCAGAAGACTTTTCCCTCTGATAACAGGCAGGTAAAAAAAATTACCAAATTGTATGTCTTTAATGAAAAAGCTGTTGTTCACAATTCACCAGGCCAGTTGGACCATCAGCTGCATGCTATCATGAAGAGCTTCAAAAAAGCCCTCTCATGAACAAATCTCCATAATTAAGATCCATCCTTGAAGCACACACATATGTGCTCTATTCAGAAGTACATTGAAAAATGTCCCAGGCATTTTTGATTACTTACTTCTATTTAAAAAATACTTCCTCTATGGTATTTGATTATTTGATAGGCTGTGCCACAGCTCCTCTTCCTTGTTTTCTAGGATATTTTACACCAGTCTGATGGTAGCCCCAGATTTTTTCTTACAGACCTTTTCCAAATCCTTAATTACTTTTGTCGGTCTCCATGACATCCCATTAAATGCTGCAGTGTCTTTTCTGAGATAAAGAAGAGGGCACCAAAGGGATGGGTGCTCTAAATCTAACATCTTACTTGCACAGGAAAACTGGGGTGGGTGTTTCCTCACCAGATATGTTTCCTTAACACTCTTAGCACCGTCTCTTGAGTTGTTACAGCTTATGCTGTAACATAGAAGAAGAAGGTAGGAGAGGCACTCAGAGTTTCCACCCTGCCGTATGGTAGTTTATATTCACATGACCTAGACTGAGCTCAGTACTGTGTCCTCAGCACTGATTCAACACCAGCACATTCCATAGGCACCAGCTGTGTTAAAGAACTGTTCAAACAAGATTGGAAATACAAGGGCAGCAAGGAGGAAATTTAAAGTATGATGGATTTCTGAGGCACACATAAACAAAAGATGTATTTGCCACGTGGATCATGAATCCCTTTTTCTGCCTCATTTCAAGACCTGCTGGAGTGCCACTATATATACCTGGTAATGCTGTCTCACCAAATCTTATTAAACTTAAGTAGTCTTTAGACACAACCCCAGCTGAAGCCCTGTCATGACACACTATTTAAACCCTGCACTGTGCATCCTTGAAGCATCACACAAATAACAATTTTATTGGGCAGCACTGAAACACATTGAAGCGGGATGGTGCAATAGTTACCTCCCACCTGCACCTGGTTAACTTGTACCTGTGGGGTGGTCGTTTGTGGTATTGCTGACAAGGTATGATTCCATGAGAATGATCTCTCTAAAGTAATTTCTTAAACAGGGCAGGATACTGCAGGATGTCACTATAGTACTGGTTTCCTAGAAGGGTGTTGAATTCAACTCTTCACATAGCTTGTATTTTGCCACAAAGTATGCTTATGGCTTGGAACAGGCCAGCTGGTGCAAGGACAGGCTGTACTGTGGCACTGAGTTAAATGTCCATTACTGCCCCACCTCTGAAAAACACCACACTTGACCTACAGCTTCAGTCTTAGGGCCAAAATATCAATGCAGCTGCTTTGAGATTTACGTGCATGAAAGGTAAAAGAGTTAAAGGAGAGGTGGTCTTCCAATTACAGGAAAAGACATTAGGAAATATCAAAGATGATTGTCTACAAATTAAGTACCATAAATTAGCGTGCACTGTGTCCAATCACTCGCAGAGGGAGGACTATAATTATAAACAGACCATGCCCCTGAGACACAGCTGAAAAGGTCAAAACCAATCTTTTCCCCCCTGTTGTCACCACTACAACACTTCAAAAGTCTTGTCCCTTCTTGTCCCTGTGCCTGAAGGACCTTCCTTTCCGCGTACCTTTTGCAGTGCTGACACTCAGCCTGCTGCCTGTGTAATGCAGTCACAGTTCACTGCAGATCCACCAGACTGTGTCACCACAGGCTTCAAACCCTCCCATGGCTTTTCTCCTCCTCTCCTCTGCCCCGAGTCAGCCCCACAGCTCTGAGTGACAGAGTGCTTTCACTTCAACCTCCTCACCTGCCAATGGGCTCTCACCTTCCTCCCCTTCACCCCGGGTGCCTTGGGAAGGGCAGCAACAGCCTGTGTTCTCCTGCCATGAGGCTTGGATGTTTCTCAGCAAGGTAAGTGACAACCCAAAAAGCATGCAGGAACCAGTAATCCCACTTCCACCAATGAATGGGAATTACATTTGAAGGATCTGGGGCATCCTCTTAAGAAGAGGTCCAGCAGCTTCATCTGACTTGGCAGTACTATGTTCTGGCAGCCAGGAGGGGGTTTGCAGCAATCCCTGACTGAGGAGGGAGCTGGGGTCTGCTGTAGATGAGTAGTTTCCTCATGGGCACTAGGGAAGTGTATTCCTGTGGTGGACTTTCCAGGCACACCCACCTCTTGGCTCTCACGCTTTTAACTACCCACAGCAATCTCCCAAGACCTTTGCCTTCCTGCAGGCTGCTTCTGCTTTAGGAAATTGCTTTCTCCAAAAGCCATCACTTTGCAAAATCACACTCATATAATGCAATGTCTTCCTTGCCACAGCTGATATGCTCACAGGTTGTAGACATGCCATCTATCCAAGAACATCCACAGGATGTGAAGACTGTGGTAGGGAGCAGAGTGGGGACTGTAGCACAGATCTTCCAAGCTGAATGAAAGCTTCTTGTGGACCTTGCAAAGTGTCCTTGATTTAATGACAGCACAATTTTTAACGAGCCCTTTAAGGGGAACACCCTGGTCCATGAAAAACTAGGGCAAATCAAAATACTGGAAATTATTTAAAAATTATCTCCTTTGAACAAATAATATCTTGCTCATATATAAGTACAGAGGACCTGATCTAATTCCCACTACACTTTGATGCTATCTGAATTGCACCTTTATTTTGTGTGACTCTGTCCTTGTTCCTATTAAACTCAGTGACACTTCCTGTAACTACTAGTGATTTAGGCACTGAAATACCTCTCAGAATTTCAATGCTGTTGAAAGGTAAATGAGTCTTTGTGAAGCAGGAGTCATTACTCTGATGGCATGTGCTCAGATGCAAGTTGGTAATTTGACCCACTGCTGGGTCTGTGTTAGCAGTGTACCCTGAAATGCCACCTGTGATCTCTGCAGGAGAGAGAATACTACGGACTGGGGGCTTTGCAGAATGCATGTGAATCTCAGACCTTTTACACTGTGTTCTTCCTGCATTATATATGCCAGGAAAAGCCTTGGGAATGCGAAGCAATGCTGGGTGATCCCACTGAACCTGTCACAACATGGGTCCTGGGGTCTGTTGAGGGTGTAATTATGATATCGTGAAACACCTCTTGGTGCAAGAAGAGCATCTCACTCTTTGTCTAAATCTGCTCATGCAGGAAGGAGTGGGGCAGATCTACCCCTGCCAGAGCTCTGCCTGCAGCTGGAGTCTGCCAGCGTGCCCTCCCTCCCTGAGAAACCCGGTCTGCAACCCCCATTCAGCCACCACACTCCATGGCAGGAGTCACCAACCCCCGTGGGCCTCTTGTGCCAGCATTCCCAGTGGCACCCTGCACAGCTGCTGCATGGAGAGGAGGAAGGCAGGCAGGGTGGAGGGTGATGGCCCATGCCGTGCACACAGGTGCGAATGAAGGGAAACCTGTGCCACACAGCAAATACAGCAGCCTCGAGTATTTAGATAAAGACATTTACCCTTGGTCAGGGAGGGACACCCAGGCTTGCACACTGGCAAGGCTGGAGAAAGAGGAATGTAGAAAGAAGTTCTGTCATACTGAAAAGCACGATTTTGCTAGGGTAATTCTCAGATCAGCAGCTCTCCAAACCTCACCCTTTTCCCCGGATCTGGGCACAGGAACGACCAGGAGGATAATGGCCTGTTAAAGCTAGGCTGGGAGACTGGTCTATGATTTCACATGCTTGTGCAGCTTTCAGTTTCCAAGCCCTAAACTCTGAAACCTGTCTTAGAGTCTTCTAAGGAAATCTTTTTTCTCAGGTTTACTACAACCCGACTTACTCGCGAACCAAGATGAGCCACAAAAATCAAATAAGCTATGAGTAGACTGTTTCCACAAAGCAAAGCAAAAGGCCACTTCTAACTAGGGGATACAACCTGCAACCAGCCCAGAAAGATTTACAGTCCCCAAAACCTGTGTCCAGGAGGGTTTCAACAGAACAGCCCCACTGGCCGAGGAGGGGACAGGGCAATGACTGATCGCTGGTCTTGGAGCCGGTTGTTCCCTCAGCAGAAGGAGCCAAATATCCCTGTGAAACAAAAAGCAGACAGCTCTGAGGCCAGGGATGAGCTTTGAGCAGTTAGATTTGTTACCAAATTCCCCAAACCATTTGTTTCAAAGAGATCTCCTGGTCTGCAGTGACTGAGTGGGTCTGAAAGTTTTCCTTATGGCTCAATCTCGGGCTCTCGCAGAGAGCTTAGCCATACTTAAAAGTCATAAGGCACAAGATTAATTTCCTGCAAGCAGTCTGAACTTTGAAGGAGAGGCATTTAAGCAAGTGAAAAATGAAATAGCAGGGAAAAAAAAACATGCTGTAAAATAAAGGCAATGATAAATAAATAACAGGAAAGTGTACACCCCACTTCAAATTTAATAGGCTAATCCCAACCATGAATTATTGATCAAAACCATCCATTTGCTGCAATGGGGAGTACTAGTGAAATATTAATAACAGTGCATGAGCTAATCTTAGGTTTTACTTGGTGGGAGAGTGACAAGAAGAGGTTGGAGAAGCCTGGCCCCTGTTAGCTCCCAGGTCTGGCTGCAGTGGGAGAAGGGCACACCTCCAAGGCTCTCCCAGGACAGCGTGCAAGTCCCACATTTCCAGCAGAGACTGGCAGTGACTCTGCCAGCTGACAAACCCATTCCCAGATGGATATGGGTCTAGAAGTGTCATTCATGGAGGCTGTTGCAACAGTACTGTCTATCCTATTTTGGTAGTCCTACAAAAGAAAACCAGAGTCTTGGTTAGACCCTAACTCAGTCCAATGTGTTTCCTAGTTTTCCTGGGTTTCTTTCAGGAAATAATTTGGCTTTGTGATGGGAGGAAGTACAAGAAAGCGCGACTTTGGTGGGTCAGCTGGCCAGAGGCGTACAGGAGTAAAAACTATGGAGAAACAGACAGAAAAAAAAATCAATTATACTTATTATGCCAGTTATTTTTGCAAAACTGTGAGGAAACAAAGTAATGATTTTTGAGAATCTGGATCTGGCAGAAGCTGACTCACAGTTAACCAACCTTCTCATGTACTTTCAGCCTCAATCTACTCAATTTCTGGTGAGTGAACCATAGCTGGGTCTGACATGGTAGCAGAATGGGCTTCTCCAGGGCCCCTGCCCTGCCCAGAGTGTGGGAGCAGGGCACTGCAGCATCCCCAGGGTGGCTGTCACACCCAAGATAAAGCTGTTCTGCTGCAAGCTCAGGCACTGCCAGCCCACTGCCAGAATTTCAAGTACCTGTCCTCTGCTGCAAACCACGGCAGGAAAAAAACCCCCACAATTATAAATTACACTGTTCTCCTAAACAGCAGGCAGCTTTTTGCCAAGAAGAGAATAATTCAATTTCCTTTGGATCCAGATGAAAATTTGCACATAAATACCTGTAGGACTGAACAAAATGTCATGCGCACATGGGTTCACTCACATATGTGCCTTCTTGAACACTCTGACTTCATAGGGTCTGACTTTATAGATTTTTAAATGTTAGAAATTTTACATCCTAGGCTGTTTGCTCTGTGTTTAGCTTAGTTTTCTTCTTTTTCTTCTCAGCTTTTTAAAAAGCTATATTCTTGTCTATCTTCCTCTTTCTTTGGCATGTTTCCCTTTATTATATCCTTTTTCATTTGCACATTTTTGCTTTTTTTTTCCTGCTTTTCCATCTACCTCTTGTCATTTCCTCACTCCTACCCTAGCAGTTTCTCCTTGCTTTGAAGCCAGCATTCCTCATAGAATTTGCAAGGGTGTTCAGATCAGGATCTCCACTTCTTGTTTGCAGCCTCCCACACGCAAGCCTGGCCCCAATTTTTGCACTGGAAGTGCTGCTCAGAAACACTTACAAGCGGTTATTAGTTCCCTGTCAGGAGGGGAAATTTTGCATAACACAGAAGGAACTTGCTGGGTTTCTACAGCACATCCAAAAAAAAAAGTATTTCCCCCCACACCCCTGTACCAAAGGGGTTTTGTCTCCAGCCTTGCCACGGCTGTGTTTGCAGAGCCAGTCCTGCTTCTGGAGCTGCATAAGGGGGACCTGGCATCCTCCTGCAGGTGAAAGGTGAGAGGCAGCACTAAGTTGTCCATGCCCTGTGCTGCGTGTCAGCCTTTTGCTCAGAAGGAACGTGTCCTGCATCTACTGAAGCTGAAGGAAGACAAAAAAAGATTGCATAGTTTTTCTCTGGTGGAGGCATCATATGGAAATCAAACACAGGAGGGATCTCTCTACAACTGAATGAAAGGAGGCTGTAGCCAGGCTGGGGTCAATCTCTTCTCCCAAGCAACAAGTGACAGGACAAGAGTAAGTGGCCTCAGGTTGTGCCAGGGGAGGTTTATATTGGTGATTAGGAAAAATTTCTTCCCTAGGCAGGAACAGGCTGCCTAGAGAAGTGGTTGAGTCACCATCCCCGGAGATATTTAAAAGATGTGTAGATGTGGCACTCAAGGACATGGTTTAGTGGTTAACTTGACAGTGCTTGGTTTACCATTGAACTTAACATTATCTTAAGGGTCTTTTCCGATCCAAGTGATTCTGTGATTCTATTATTCTGTGATCTGAGGTCAGGCTTTTCGCAAAGATCCTGAATCCAACAAACTCTTATGTGTCCCATCTCTATTTTTGTAAAGGAACATGAACAAATCTAGTCCTCAAAATGTTTTTACATAGTGATTAACTAGATTTCTGAGTCAAGCTTGTATTTGGCATTAATCTCTTCCATGACATATATAAATTAAAAATACGAGAGGAAAAAGCTTTGGAAGGGGGAAACAGTGCCCCCTCTAGCAATGACAAACACTGATTATAGCTGGCACCACAAAAAACCAGTTATGATTCCTTCATATTTTCAGTATCAGCGTTGCTTATCTCAAGTAAGCAAAAATAAGCTTTTCCTTGATTTTTTGGTTTGTTTTTTTTTAATTCATCTTCCTGGTCAAACACCTTCCTCTCCCACTGGTCGGCGTTGATATTTCTTGGAAGATCTGCTGAGATAAGGCTAGAAAAGATGTGAATACACCCTGCAAAGCAGCTGAAGGGTATCCACCCAAAGGCATGTTCCTCTTCTCAAAGTGTCTCTCTACAGAGCAGTAGCCAGGCTTTGACAGCAATGGTGGCCAAGACGCACCTGAGCGAAAGTTTGAGGCAGCCTGGACAAGTTTTGGCAAACAACATATTTAGCACCTGACTAAGAATATAGTCAGGAAGACCCTCGATATTGGGATAGTAATTAAGTTAGAAATCCTACAGAAGGCACATGTTTTAAAAGAGAAAACCAGACTTTAATTTTGCTCACTGCCGGAAGTGGAAGATTTTTGAGGGAGCACAGAGAAATGGAAGATCCACCACTCAAAAGCAAGTACCACGGTGAAGTGTCAGACACGTGTCAGGGGGCACGAGTTTGATCCCAGAGATGCTGCTCGTGTTGCTCCCACGTATCATCCAGGTATCATCCAGGAGCTGCCTGCACCACGAGGGAACAGGCAGAGCACACTCACAGACAAGGAGAGGAGTTCCTTGTTTCCGCATCCTCACTTAGCTGCTCCATTTTCTGTGCTGCTGTGGCCAATGCCCACTGAAAGCTAATGAGACAAAGACATCAGGTGTGTTTTCAAATGTCAGAAGGCTCAAAAGAGCCCCTAAATGACTATTCTTGAAAAAGAGAACAAAACTTTAACTGGAGTGTTATCTAAAAGAGAAACTTGAAACAAACGTTAATTGCTCTTTTGACAAAGTGTTCAAGAGGCACAGGGGAAACTGGAATATTAAACAATTCAACAAATTCAACAATTCAGCAAACACAGATTCCAAACTGTATTGATCTTGTGTGTGTGTGTGTGTGTGTGTGTGTGTGTTCGTGGTGTCAGGAATTTAGAAACCTAGGCCTTCGAGGAGAAAAGCCCTGTGCTATCCAAGTGACACACACAGTGATCACTTTGCCCTCTTTGTTGTCACAAATCGTGGAAAAACCCAAACTGTTCCAGAAATACAAACTGCCCAAAAATCCCCCGTATAAACAGCGCAAGGAGCAAGTGTTTAGCCCTGTTCACCTCTGCATCCCACTAAATAAATGTACAGACCACGGCATCTTTGCAGGTCATCCTCAAGTCATCAGTGAGGTCCATTTTCCCCGGCACTCACTGATTTGTAGGGAGCAGGTGCACACGACCCATCCCCTAAACCAAAACCCCAAAAGGGACAGTGTCACTAGCCCCATTTGGCTTTGCTACCCAGTTTCCATCCCTCATTGTACAGCTGAGTGAGTGAGCAGTAGGGCTTTGGAGATGATCTCAGGCAGATCTGTTTAGCCCCTTCCTGGATATTTATCCGTGCCTCATGCAATGAATGGCGAACTCCATCAACTCTGAGCTCAGCTGTTCCCAAATAACAGGGACATAGACCCCTGGACACACTGAAGATGAAGGAAATCTCTGCAGATGATACCACTGGCCAGCTTGTGTTGTGACCTGAAAGTGGACAACTGGCCTGTATGGACAACTGGGGCACAGCCAGCAGCCCCACTATCCCTGTCCCTGGCCAGACAGCTGAAGTTGTGCCAAAGGCAGGACATGGGCATGCAGGGAGCTTGGGGCTGGCATTGCCCCAATCCCATTCTGCTGGCCACGTTCCCCCTGAAGCACCTGGCAAGTGCTGCCATGGGCAATATGAACAGACTGGCTAAGGAGTCCACCCCAAAACTTGGGACCAGGTACAGGAATTCACACTGCTGCTCCAAGATGAAAATGGCCTCAGCCACTGTGAAGTGCTGGCCACCCTCCCTGGCACATCAAGCATAGAGGAATGTGTAATGCAGCCGAAAATTTTTTTCCAGAATGCTCCTGGGTGCTCAGCTTTTCCTTCACATTTTTGTGTCTTCTTTTTTCCTATGGCTGATTTCTGTAAAAGCTCCTGGAGCCTACAGGCACTCTGGTTCCAGGAACTGAAGAAAGACAGATTTCCCAAAGACCTTGCACTCTGCCAGATGACAGAGGGAAGTAAGAAATAACAGACAGACAGAGGAATGGTTTGCTCTACCACCATCATTCAGAGGGTTGCAAAGGGTGGGGGAGAAGGAAGGAGCATCCTTAGTTTTTATTTCAATCCACTTTGCTAGTCAGGGCTAAAGGTCAGGCACACAGGAGAGGCGAAATGAGATAAAAGATTAGCACAAATCATCAAATAGCCTAAGGGAAAGAGGGTTCAACGTCAAGAGTAGCAGGAGCAATCTGCCTGCTGGTTAAACTTGCTTTTGCTTGTTTAATGCTCCTTCGGGCACTTCTGTGTCTTTGGCCACCTGGTGAGTTATGAGCTTCACACAAGCAGCAATAAGTTTCTGACAGGACAGGAACTCTAAATCCTTTTCTAAGCATTACTCTGGAAAGTATCTAAGGTTTAGGTTTAACTAGGTATGTTCTTCAGCTCTTCACAGCATTGTATACATTATTATATATTACATGACTGAGTAATTGTGTAATGAACTATCCATTTCATCTGTCAGAAACACTGGACAGAAACACTGAGCTATAGCAGAGCCAGGCAAAGACCTCACACTGAAGAAAATCACACCAATTTGCCTGGCTCCCCTCTCTCCTTCTGCACGTGAGCTGTTCCTGCAACTGCAACAGGAAGACAAACTGGGGTCTGGCTCTGATGGCTTGCAACAATCCCCCACAAACCCATCTCTTCCTGACTCCCTTCTCAGAGGAGCAAGACCCACCATGCTCCAGTGAAGCACACTGATACTGTAATGCATCCCCAGCTGCACTGGAACACTCTGGCTTGCAAATCCCACTTAAACAAGAGGGTTTGCAGGTGCCTTTGCAAAGACTAGATTTAGTTTTTGTTTACATTTTCACAGTAGTCTCAGCTGTATGTTGCAATCTCCGTTTCCTCCATTGCTGAAGAGCTGTTGCCTTTAATTGTAAAAGTAAGTGTACTTCCATATCACAGGGGGATTTCAGCACTGTGGGTTTCTCTGCTTAAAGCCCAGGGACACCTTTGCCAAGTTAATTTCTGGACACAGCACTGTGAGGATAGCAGGCATGAGAACCATGATGCTACAGCTTCTCTATGCCCAAGGGAATGTTTCTTCAGTGAAGGCAAGAGATGTAGACTCATGAATGAGAAAGAAATTACTGTGCATTTACTAAGATCCCATGCGCCAGCTGCTCTGCAGCCTGGCATCAAAATTTCATGGCCTCCCTTCCCAGCACACAGGTACCTTTCAAACCCCAGCTTTTACCAAAGGACATATTTTCAGCAGGTCTTCCTACCTGGCCCTGCAAAATAAGTTGGCATTTAAGCAAAGGCTTCTGGTTTGCATCAAAAGAAGCATCAATGGAGGTGATACTCCCCCTCTACTCCACTGTTATGAGACCCCACCTGAAGTGCTGCTTCATCTCTGGAGCTGGGAGCCCTACATTAGGACATGAACCTGCAGGAACAAATCCAGAGGAGGGCCACATAGAAGATCAGAGGACTGGAGCACCTCTCCTTGAAGGCAGGCTGAAGGAGTTGGGGTTGTTCAGCCTGGAGAAGAGAACGCTCCTGGGAGACTTTCTAGCAGCCTTCCAGCACTTAAAGGAGCTTACAAGGCAGCTGGAGAGGGAATTTTCACAAGGGCATGCTTTAAGATGAAAAACGATGGAATTAGAGTCGATATTAAGGAAGAAATTAATTACTGTGAGGGTGGTGTGGCCCTGGCACAAGCTGCCCAGAGAAGCTGTGGATGCCCCATCCCTGGTAGTGCTCCAGGCCAGGCTGGATGGGGCTTTGAGCAACCTGGTCTAGTGGAAGGCGTCCCTGCCCACGGCAGGGGGAGCTGGAACAAAATGATGTTTAAATGTCCCTTCCAACCCAAACTATTCCACAAGTCTGTCTGAAATTTCTGGGACAATGCCACTGCATAGATTCTGTGCACCTGGGCCAACACAAGAGAGCCCTCAAACCCCACCACAAGAAAGTCTCTGAGAGGAAGGATAAGAGGATAAACACATGCCAGATACATGGTGGTCACAGCCTAAGGGGATAACTCTCTTGCAGCTACTAGGATTTCTGGTTACCATTGGTTGCACAAACCCATTTAAATGTATGCATGTAGACAATGAAGGCACAGTAGGGCAGAAATTCTGAGATTCTGAGAAATATTTGAGTCTACTTAAAGAAGCTAGCTCAACTGAGCTGCTGATGACTTATCTATTCTACTTCTCCCATTAAAAAAAAAACAAACAAACAAACAAGAACCCCCATATTTCTAAAACATTTATCCAAAAGAGACCTCTCACTGTTTGAAATAGTGATCTGTTGGTTGGTTGTTCCTCTTCTGACCTTCTACTTGACTGTCTTGGGCATGTAATTCTGAAAGTGGATGTTGACAAAGTCTGGACATTGGGATTCAGATAAGAACTGCAGACATAGGCAAATACTTGGGCACTCACAGCTTTGCAGCAAGGGCAGGCAGTAGGGGTTATCTGGAAACCAGTGTAAAATGACAGTCTTCATCTAAGGGCTGCTTTTGAATTTGCTTGAAAAATTATTTTCGCACCTATGTGTGTAGCATTCACACAAAATTACTGGGGCTCGTTGGTATATCACAGCATTAAGACTGCACTGCCTTTTTAACTGAATGAATGCCCAAAATAAAAAGAAGGAAGGACAAGGATGCTATTTGTATAAAAAAGTGTGATTAATATTAACAAATATTTTGATTCCTTCTGATAGAAACCAGAAGTTAAAAGCGTCATCTATCTGTTACTTACAGGAGACTGAAGGTGGGTCTAAGGGAGCTCTGGTACGGACATTTTCTCTCTCTAATTGACTATAAATCTCTTCCTTATTTTCTGGGAAGTATCTCTCCTTTGGTATCTCTTTTATGACCTAGCAATCTCTCTGAGGCAAACAGACAATACAAGAACTGTGTTCGCAATATAAGAATAAAGAAACTGATTACTGCCTCATCATGTAAAACATTTACCATTATCAAGAAGCAAACGGTGCAAAACAGTATTTTTCTCTTGCAGAACTTTTAAAATTATTTGTCCCAAATGCCCTGTGCATACTGACACCTCCAATGCTACCCAAACCCCAGGCTTCCTACTGACACGCATATTCAAAGACAGTTTCTTTTCAAAGAAAAGCTTTTTAAAGGTTGATGATGGTTCTGAGACACACCCTTTCACGAGCATGAGAGACCTTCAGTGGCCATCAACCTCACCTCATCAGGGAGGGAGCAGCATGGTGGTTCTTTTTCTGCCCCATTTCCCCCTGGCATCATCTATCCATGTGATTCCAGGTTATTACTGCACCACTTCCTAGGCAGCAGATATCCCCAGGATTATCGATCGATGGCACCTCAGGTACCACCACCAGGTACAGGGGAGCCTGTTCCCACAGTCAGAGATGACTTCTCTAGAGAGACAACCCCACCAGACACCTGGACAAGGCATTTGGCTTTGGGTGTCAGGTGAGGGGGATACTTTCCTCTGATTCTTGGTCTTTTTGGCAAGAGGAGCCAGGAGTTATTCTGCCTAGCCTTCCAACAGAGCTGTCAGTGAGGGCCCCTCCTGATGAGCTGGGTCTAAGAAAAGAGCTGTCAGGGGAAACTAAGAATGCACAAACTACTTCATTTTGATGCATAGGCAAAAAAAATGAACTGATGTTGCTGCTCATTGCGTGTCCCTGCTCACACGTCCTGTGTTAATCACAGTTCTGACTAACTTTGCCCATTAGAGCCAAGCTGATCAAGTCACTAACATGCAAATGGCCTCACTGTGCCTGCAAAATGTAATCCAAGCTATTTCCACTTATGCTGTGTTCCTTTGCTGCTTTCTCTAACCCTGGCTGAACTCTGAAATTCTGGAATGCCTGGATGTCTTAAACTGGGTAATCTGAAATCTAAGTTTTACGTTGAAAACTCTGACCTGGGTACACAGGTGAAGAAATGGAAGAGTGGAGTCATGACACCCACCTGTACAAAAAGACAGCAAATGTATGGGGAGGGGAAGAAGAGAAAAATCATCCCTTTACAGAATGTCATGCAAACCAGGACTGGATAGAAAACAACAGGGCAAAAATGCTAGAAGAGTTTGCTGATGCTTAGTACAGATGCTTTTGAATTTAAAAGTAGGGTAAAAGACGTATAGTTTATTAAAAGATTTTGATTTGTGACATAAATTATTTGTTTTCTTGTAAACGCAAAGAAGAATTTGTCTGTAATATACACTGAAATCTCATCTTTGGAGTTCTTCCCATAAGCAAAAGAAAAATTACATTGACAACTTCCTAAAGTCAATCATTCAGGACCTTTTCTATATAAAAATCAGAGAATGTTCTCATGTTTCTTCACATAATCATGAAACAAAGAAGTTGCTTCTAAAGATACTATTTTAAGGTATGTTTTCAGTGATTCAACTTGAAACTTCTGCTTAAGAGCAGACAGTGGGTTTTGTTTCCTTGTTATCTAAAATGATGACCATATAAAACTATTAAAATAAATTAAAAAAAAAAAAAGGCAGTAACTGCCTTCTTTTTCAGATTTATTTTTTTTCCACTCAACTCCTCTTTTACCCAGCACACTGGCTCCCTTCTGCCAGTACACACAAGAAAATGAAACTTTTTGGGGGGTTTTCATCTGCCCTGAGAGGGATAGGCAATTCAATCCCAACATGGCA
Organism: Dicrurus megarhynchus; assembly: GCA_013399195.1. Lineage (NCBI taxonomy): Eukaryota > Metazoa > Chordata > Aves > Passeriformes > Dicruridae > Dicrurus > Dicrurus megarhynchus. Next base: position 2,497,894 of record VXAD01008756.1, read on the forward strand.
ATGAGCATTTGTAAAAAGTTAACAAAACTGCTTTTATTTCAAGGTTAGGCAACATAACAGCATGGTGACAGGAACTATAATGAGGAATGAAATTCCGCTGTTATAAGAAATATGGCTATTTCTGTCTAGAGGAACAAACACATTTTGTGAAGTACTCAGGTCTCTGAAACAAGTATTTTTACCACTGCATTTAAACTGCTTTATCTTTGGGAAAATCAATTCCAGAACGATGCTGACCTCCTTTTCCAAAAGCTTTTGGACTTGCCGATTAAAATGTGATGCAAATGTTAAATGTGCTGCCACGTAACTCCCCCCAAATATTTTGACACTAGAGTTTTAACAATGCTTTTCCATCTTGTGGTACACAGTTTAAGTACCCTGAGAAGAAAAGACTGTGTATATGTAGGTGGGATGGAAAGTTTGGAGTTCATCTACCCAAACCTCGTACTCAGTGGGTTACATTAAAATTCAATGCTACGAGGAAGGAAACTTTTCTGATGTAAATGCTTGCTTACTTAGCTCATTCCTACGAGTGTTCCCAGCTAATGTGGTCCACTTTCTGCAGAAAGAGCAAATGAGATGTGCTGACCTTCTTCTGAGACTTTCTTTAAAGAAAAAGCCCTGCAAAAAACTTCAGTGGCTTCCTGAAACAGCAGTAGTCAAGGGCATACAGTCACAATCTAATAAAGGACTACGAGTGCTAAAATGTCACAACAGGAAAGGAAGAGTAAATATTGAAGGTTCAATAATGAAAACCAACAAAGACACATCAATTTTAAACTAGGTAAATATGTTAAATATTGATTCAGATAAAAACCCTAGGGGGAAAAAATGTATAAGGATGTTCACTACAGAAACAGATTAAATATGACTAAAGCAGATTAAAATACAAATTAAGGCTTATTTAAAATGCTGATTAAGTGGGCTGCTTTCTTCCCATAAGAAATAAATGGACTAGAGGTCTTCCTGTAAGTGAGAAGGAAATGAATGCACTGTAAATACCTGGGGTCACCAAGTTACCAGGTAAGGGAGAAAGGGAAATAGGAAGCCCAAAGGCAGCAGATGCTTAGATGGGGAATATTCCCCATCCCACTCAGACTTTAAAGCCTGCATGCAGTGGGACCAACATTGGGGCTCTTGGCTGGGTCAGGGGCTCTGCCTACAGGCAGCACAGGGAGACCCTGAAGAAAAGCAAAATACTGAGAGAAAAGAAGTGTGTTTTCTTTGCAGAGTCCACGATCAATTTAGAAATCCATCCCTCATGTCCAACTTCTAATGCTGTTACCTATTTGTGAATCTTCCAGTTGTGTACTCCCTATGTTGCCAATGCTAAAGGTCAGCAGGAGGACTAGCAGCATGGTCCTAGCTCCTGGGTGAAATTCATCCCATTTTGGTAACCCACACTTGGTTACAATTGGTACTTATTTCATCCATCCCTCAAAACTGAGATGTGGGTTCTCTAATAACAAGGAAGAGACCATAGTTTCAGATGAATGACTGTATTTTCCTGAGAAAAGCCTGCAGGTTATCTGTAAAATAAATAAATACATAAATATCTAAATCCAATTATTTAGCAGTAGTACAAGTTACACATGTGCCTGCAGAGGAACAAAAGACATTTTGCTCTGAGTTTCTCCCTTTGATCACCAAACATATGCTCCCAACAAAACGCTGTCCATGTTCCCTGTCAGAGCACTGCTTCTTTCTCTGATTTTGAATGGATGATCAGAGGGCAAGCATTTTCTGGGGACTTATTTTTTATCAAGGTCTACCTGAAATGCGCGTTGCACATGGGAAAATTCAGGAATTGCAGGTCCATCATGGAGATGGTGATGGGATGTGAGAGAGAAAGCATTAATGGCCAGGAAGCACTGCATGATGCAGTAGTGTGGTGAAGGAAGTCTCATCTGAGTTTCCTCTTCTTGTCTAACTCAGGAATAACGTGTATAGCACACTCCATTGCTGGACTGCCACTGTTGCTGATCTTCTCATTCACAGTTAGTACATACCAACAATTCTTAGAGGAATACAGGTAGCCACTTTGGAAGTAGCTGATGGCAGCAGCATCATCCCTCCCACCAGTCACCCAAGACAGATCTCCAGTGGAGATCAATGGCAGAGACTGCTGGGGACCAGGCCACAGACTCTTCCATGTGTCTTGTCACACCAGACACCTGCTCAGATGGCAATGCCATCATCCAGCTGCTGTCATGGCCCCTGCCATCACTGTGGGAAGGGTCTGGAAGATAAAGTGGAAAAGGGCTCCTTTCCCACCAGGGAAAACTCACACAAGCTTTTGAGTGAGATGGTGGTTTAAGCGCAACTCTTGTAATTATCTTTATGCTGAAACAAAAAAAGACAGGCTTTGATCTTGCAAACACAAAGGCCACCTTATTCCTCTCATCTGAAAGGAGAAAAAACCCAATCCCACTGCAGCCTGGAAATGTTTTGCCAGAAATCCCTATAAGAGCAAAATTTCACCCTCCTTGCAAAACACAGGATACCAAAGTTCCTCAGGGAAAGGAAGCCCAAGCCACACTCCTGTATTCGATTCTTCGTTTACTTCCAAGGGAAGTCTGCAATCCAGTATTTCACTGTCAGTGGCAGGAACACTTGCAAAATGTTTCAGCAGGAGGATTCTGGTATCTTTTGGGTATCCTCCTAGCCTTCCTGAGGCTGTCATCTTCAGTGCATGCACCTACATCTGATCAGGGCACTCAGGAGTGTGCCTGGACTCCCAGGTTTGGCTGCTCGCCCTGGTTGTACCCCACCTCCAAACCCAAAGGCAAACAGGAACGCCCCCATTCCACCTCGCACGGACAGTGGCCTCAGGGTGGGCAGTAAGGTGTCCACCAGCTCCAAGCAGCACACAGGGGAGGGCAGCTCCATAGTGCAGACACAACCATTGCTACTCCTGCCCAAAAGAGCTCACAGCCCAGCAGGGTTCCACATGGAAAACAGCCCAGCCCGTGGTTCCACATGGCACACAGATAATGTGTATTTGTTTGTGGTGACGTTTTGCTTTCAATCTTGCACCGCTAAGCACAAAAGCCAATGATGAAATAAATCACTCAGGCACTGTATTGATTCTTGAATGACGATTACATAAAGAAAAATGTAAATGCTTTGGTGTGTTAAATAATCCCTCAATTATGCATGTTGCAGCCATACCTTTAATTTCGTTTACGCAGCTTCTCTTGAGGAAAGAGATCCAAATTTTTCCCTCAGCCTATTCCACTCACTTTATGCAGTGGAATACGTGCAAAGGAAGAAGAGAAGCAGAGGAAAGAGAGGGAAATTGATTGCTGCCAGCCTGGTAGGGAAACGCTAACCTTGCAGGCAGGAGACAAACAGCAGAGTCATCTGCAACATGCAAACCAGCTTCTTCATTTCCATAGTGAGGCACAGGAAGTGCCCTTCAGAAATTTTCAAAACTATTACAGCTATAACCAAGCTGTCCTTTGTGGGACCCTGTGGACAAAAACTAATTAAAAAAATAAATACCAAGATTAAGTGTATCAGCTAAGCAGTTTTTGAGAGAGAAAACTATGCTGGGTGGTCGGTGCTCACAGAACACCGATGCAGAGTACTCATCGGTCCCTAAATGCAACCTCAAGAGAACATTTTCCGTTACCAGAGATGCTAAAACTGCCTCCTTCAGTATCTCACCCCCACCCCTGCCCTCTCCAGTCTCTCTCTCTCCGCCCTTATCCCGTATTTGTAAGTCTCTCTCAAAAGACTTTGTACCCAGATAAAATTTCTATCACACTGGATCGAATGGGGCTTACTTGAATCAGGACTGCGGCGCCGGGCCTATTTCTCAAAGTAATTACATTGCCGAGATTAATTTGACAAGGTTTGGCTCAGCGCACGAAGAAGCACCAGCGTTACACCTGCTGCCGCATCCAGCCCAGCCAGCGGCACGGCCGTGCTGGGGCAGAGTGTGACCGCGACAGCAGAGCCCCGCTTCCCCCGCTCCCCGGGCACGGCTCCGCACCGCGCCCGCCGCCTCAGCCAGCCCCGCTCCCCCGGCCCCGCAGCCGNAGCCGGCAGGGTCATCCCGGCACTCCCGCACCGCTCCCCCGGTCCCCAGCGCCCCCCCGCCGGCCGCTCCCCTCGAGAGAGCGGTAACTGCTCCCAGGGGAGTCCGCGTGATAGTAACTTTAATTAAGCCAACAACAACAAAAATAATAATAAAAATAAAAATAAAAATAAAAATAAAAATAAAAATAATAATAATAATAATAATAATGATGATGATGATGCTGCCATCACCACCTCCTCCATCTAGAAGCACAATTACAGAGGATAGTTACCAGCGAGGAGCGGCGCAGCAACAGGCGATGCCGGGCCGGGGGGCGGGCGCGCTCCCGCAGCCACAGCCCCTCCGCCCGCTCCCACCGGCGCCGCCGCCCGTGCCCCGCCCACCCCCCGTGGACACGCCCCGGGCACGCCCCTTCACCGGGGACCGTCCCCAGGGACAGCCGGGTGTGAGACGCTGGGCAGTCGCGGCGTTGCTCCGTAAAATTCGCTGTTAAAGGGTACCTCTGTAACGAGTTCTGCTCTAAGCTGATACACAGAACAGCTGCTTTCCCTTCATCAGCGTTAGCCCGGTTTTCACACTGCGCAGCAGAAAGTTCCTGGCGCTTGTCCATGGTTAGAGTAGAATACAGCTGTACCCAGGTTTGTCTTGATCCACACATATTCGTTGAGAATTGTTTTCGCCCCTTCCTCAGACCCTGACTTTGCTCTTCTCCCACAGTAAGGAGAAACCTGGCAGGGTTCATCCCAGACACATCATTTCCTTGCTCCTGCATCCTTCGCTATGCTCAGTTTCCTCACCACCAGTTTTCTGCTCTCCCTTCTGCAGCAGTGATGAGTCCTGCTGGCTCAACTGCCTTGCACTAAATTGCACTTACAGTAGCAACTACAGAATGTTTTTGTGCCACTATGGTTGTAGGTTTAATCCTTGTACGGGCCATTTACTGAAGTAGTTGGACTTGATGATCCTTGTGGGTCCCTTCCAACTCAGAATATTCTGTGATTCTCTTCTGACTTCACTTTGATTTTTACCTAAAATGTCACCAAATATAACAGTCAATTTTATCTCATGAGAAAATCATGTTCCCTCTCCCTTTGATGTGCTTTTATCCTTTCCGTCTCTAGTAGCTTGAACACCTCTGCTTTTCTTCCCTGCCGGGAGCAGGGTTCAAGGGTTTCTTGTCTGTGTTGCATTTGCTCCACTCCTCTCACTGAGTCTCCTGCTTTCCTTCTCATCAACCTCTGTAACTACAGGTTTCTTCTTCTGCTTCCACCTCCGTCCCAGTCTCTGAGCCAACTGAATGTGCTGTGTACACTTACTTCAGGAATTCTTCCATTCCACTTCCATCCTAGGCCCTCATTTCTTTCCAGTCTGTTCTTCCTCCTGGAATTTTGCAGGCAGTGCTCCTCAAGGCAGTGATAACTTCTTAACCAAATCTGTGACCATTTCTCACCATCCTTGATCTGTCAGCCCGTTTTAACACAGGTTACCTATAAATGAGAGAAAACAAGCACACTTATCTTTAGATGTGTGCCCTAATCGGGTGTGCACTCTATGTCCTGGTTTTTATCAGTGTTGGAAGGACGCCCAGAGGTTGCCCAGAAGGTTGTGGGGTCCCCATCCTTGTGTACAGCTCTGAATAATCTGCTCAGAGCTTAGAGTGAACCCTGCTGTGAGCAGGAGCTTGGACTAGAGACCTCCTGAGGTATCCTCCAAGCTGAATTACTCTCTGTGCAATATCCATGTGGCAGGTGCCAGAACTGTTATCCTGAAAAGACCAGAATGCTAAGCTGGAAGTGTATCAAGTACGAACATAGTCATAGAGTGGTTTGCTCCTGTTCCTGAAATTCAACTTCTTTGGCTGTTTAAGAGGTCTTGCACTGGGGGATGGAGGAGAGTTTGGTGTTTGTTGGTTCGGGGTTTTTTTAATATCATGTATTCTTCCTCCAGTCTATTGCAAGGATACTGTTCCCAGCCCCTGGTTAACATCAGGAACCATTTTTGTGTCTTGATACCTCATCTTGTTGCAATGTTTGTCCATTTATTCAAACTCAGTATGGCTATAATTGAACTCCAGGCTTCCTTTTTAAACTTCCCCCATTTCTTCCTTTCTCCAGCTCCTTGTTCAAGTGCCATTCAAGTCCAAGAGCTAAGTGTCAAGGCTGAAGTCATTACTGCTTATTCGCTTTGGGACTGTCTTTTTTCTTTTCATCACAGTATTTGTTTTTCTTTCCATCACAGTTTTATATAATGCTGCACTTGATTTAAATTAATCTTGTCCATGTGCAAAACTGCACTAAAGTCTCAAGTTTACCTACTTTCAAATCAAATTACTGGGGGAAAAAATTGTCTAGAGGTGTCCTTGCCTCTAGGTGTATGTGACAGTTTTCTTAATTTTTGTAAACCTTTCCATAAGCCATTAGCTTCCTGATGGCACTTTGAGTTTTTCTTCAAAGTCACCTTCATCAGTGCCTCCATCAGTGCTTCCCCTTCTGTGTTTTCCTTCTGATTTCCAGTTCTTTAGGACTGAGTCTTTATACTGTACGATGTCTAAGATTTTTTCAGCCCTACAGGAAAAAATATATAACCAACAAACTCTGCAATTTAGGATATAGCTAATCTTGAAAATTACAGAGATTTGCTAAAATTGGCTACTAATAAGAGGATTTCTGAAACCAAATCAGAGATTCTTTGACTGAAATCAGTGTCATTGTATGCGTTCATAAACTGATAGGAAACTAGAAAGAAGCCTAAAATTACTACTTGCAGATTCGGCCTTTTCCCAGGGTTAATAGTTGCTCTTATTAAATCTGTTTATCTAGCAGAAAACTGGTTCTGGGAGATTTCGCAATGGCTGTCACGGGGCATTTCTCTGTTTTACTGTTCCTCCTTTGGCTCAGAGATTAGAACCCTAATTGCCTCACCTTCTGTGACAGAGGTCATAGAACCATAGAATTATATATCATAGAATTACAGCATATCCTGAGTTGTAAGGGAGACACACAGATCATCAAAGTCCAAGTCATGGCCCTGCACAGGACCACCCCAAGTGTGGAATAACATTCTTTAATGAAGGAATAGAAAACCTGATAGAATAGGTTTGCAGGTTTTTTTTAATTAGTGTCACTGATTTATTTCCTGAAACACTCATGATAACTAGAAAAACTGTTAAAGCTGCCACTAAGAGAACAAATGCCCTTTTTGGCCAATTCTCATATGTTATGACTCTTTTATCATCTGCTTTATCTAAGCAGACATTCATAGCTCAGCACCTTAAACTAGAGACAATTATTTCTTTTATTTTGCGTTGTGAGATTTTTCTGATTTTTGAAATACCTTCATTTATGTGTCAGAAACAAAGGCTAAGAGGGAAATGGTTGAGCAGCGAAAACTGCTCCATAGACCTCTGCCTCCTAAGCTGCTGTCTAAGCTGTCTACACCAAGGGAGAATGTTGACAAAGGTAAACTGCACAAAGACAGTTTCTGTGGTGCATAGTTACAAATACCGTGTGTTCTCTAAAATTAACACAGAAGAAGATAGATTGTCAGTTCAGCTACTAGTGCAAAGCAGTGTGAATGAGACTGCAGTATGACCCTTATGACCTGCATCTCTTTGGGAGGCTCTTCATGTAAGTTGGGGACGAGTCTTCTTGGCAGGTCCTGGAAGTTGAGCCTTCCACCTATCAGATTTGAATACTACCCACTGGATAATAAAGGCATTCCCCTTAGCTCATCAGAAAATACAAGACATAACATAAAAAAACTGCTGGTGTCAAGAAAAATAAAATTGGATCACATGGTGTCAGACCATAGGGGAAGTGAGATACAACTTGGATTCAGATAAAATGGAAAAAATGACATTTTGGGGGATGGTCATGCTCTTCTCAGAATATACAATCCTGTGAGAATAAATATCTTGGCTTACATTATTTTACAGGCATCAGGGATTTCTAATTAAAACAAAGGACTTGCTGTTTAGTATGCTTCAGAAATAACCAGGCATTTTGTATGCTTCTTATATATGTGAATGAAAAGCTCTTTCCAGTTTATACAAAGTAGCTATTGATTAAATATTTAAGGACTAACCTTTAAAAATAAATGTGAAAAACAATAACATGATCTATAATTATAACGTTTTTAAACTAAGTAATATATAAATAAGATGGAAACTAGGCACGACTCCTGAAAACAGATCTGTACAGAAGAACCCTGGCATCTGTGCAGGTTTACTGACTTCTGTCAACAACATCAGGCCCCAGGAACCACTGTAAAAAAATAGAATACAGAAATTTTACAATGTTTTTTTCACAGATCAGCACAGTAGAATAAAGTTGTTGCATGAAAAAACAATGCTGTCCCTATGACTGAGATAAAGAGATCAAATCAAGTTTGGGGTTTTTTCCATCTAGCTTCTGTAATTCTGTAGGAGTATCTAAATAGCTAAAACTCCACAATCTTCACATAGCAGTGGGGAAAGAGAAAGAAAATAAAACAAAATAGTTTTTATGATGCTTGAAAGAAATGGTAAGTAATTTGAATTTTCATTTTGTTAGAATACTGTCATACTGTACTTATCCTCATTATGTAATATTAAATTAAAGGAGTAACAATAATATATTAAAAGCAATACCTTTCTAACAGTATGAAAAATAGTAAAGAAAATTCAGTTAAAGAAGTAAGGTTGAAAAGTCAGATAATATAATTTTTGGTCCCTTGATATTATTAAGCCCTGCTGAATATTATTTTGAAAGTCTGGTAAAATCTGTTTAGGTACAATACAGTTGCAGTCTGGCGCTGCCCAAACAGATGTAAATATTTCTGTCTCAATACCAGAGCTGTGATTCAATGATTTAAGCCATTTTAAAAATGACAGAAAAACCTTTTTTCTGTAAACAAATTCTGTTGTGCTGGCTCTCGTTCTAGTAGTACATATTACTGATGAATGCTATTTATAGATTGTGTATTTCTATAGTAAACATGACAGGAATGTAAGAGCTTGCAGTAAAGTTTGTTCAAGGATCATTTCTCCAAATGTAACTATCACAGAAGATATTTGTACAGCAGCCTGCCCATTGATCAGCAAGCAACCCCTCAGCAATGGTACTTCCATCGTCTTGGTGTATGGAATTGTTTTGTGCTTCATGAAGTGTGAGACTGAGACTGAAGAGCAGAAGCCCTGGGCTGGAAAAAAAGACAGTGTTGTGTGGTGTCACTGTCTTTTCCCTCGCAGGGGAATGTAGAAAGTGGGATGGTAACAAAATGAAGTAGTTGATTGAAAAGACAGCAGAAATGTCACGGGGGGTGGACTGTGCCCACCTGAGGGCTGGAAGCTGTCAGACACAGTGGCTGAGGGCAGGAAAGCCAGGGAGATAAGCCAATCGTCACAGCTTTCTTTGAGAGCTAAGCTGTAGCAGAGAGATAAAAAGAGTAACTTCTCCCTCAGCAGGTCCCTAGAAATGAGTCTCCCTTGATAAGGGAACAGAGCATCACCACTGTGGAGCTGAAGAGACTGAGTGAAGGATAAATAACTAAGTATTTCTTTGATGATAAAAGTGTTCACAACCAAATGACTGCTGTCTGCAATGTTGTTCAGAAACCAGGGAGTAGCTCAGGATGCAATGGTCCTCCAGAATGAGGTCTTTAGAGATAGCCCTGGTGGCAAAGTCCTGAGCCCAGTTCCAGGACAAAGGTGTATGAAATGAACCTTTGACACAGAGTTTGTATTTGGTTCTGTGGCACGGTTTTGGTAGTGAGGGGGCTAAAGGCGTATCTTCCGTGAGAAGCTGGCAGAAGCCTTCCCCATGTCTGACAGATCCAGTGCCAGCCAGCTCCAGGATGGACCCACTGCTGGCCGAGGCTGAGCTCAGCAGCTGTGGTGGTAGTGCTTGACCACAGCCCCCATTCCCTGTCCTCCTGCACCACTGAGGGGAAGAAGGTGGAAAAATCAGGAGTGAAGTTAAGCCCAGGAATAGGGGAAGGATGGGGAGAAGGTGCTTTAAAATTTTGAGTTTTTTCTCATTACCCTGCCCTGGTTCAATTGGTGATAAATTCAGTTCATTTCTCCAAGTTAAGTTTTGCCCTTGATGGTAACTGGTGAGCCATGTCCCCCTGTCCTTACCTCGACCCACAAACCTTTTCTCATATTTTCTACCCCCTGGCCAGCTGAGGGGAATGACAGAGTGGCTTTGGTGGGCACCTGGCATCCAGCCAGGGTCAACCCACCACAGCAGTGTGGGGCGCTGGGCTCAGTGCCAACTGTTGCAGTAAGGATATAGAAATTTGGCAGAAAATAAAGCCCCTTGCACTCCAGCTGGTCCTCAGAGATCAGAGGGGCTGGGTGTGGCTGGGCTTAATTTCTGATTATAGCCAATTTGTCACTACCATCCTTTTTTTTTTTTTTTTTTTCTTTTTTTCTGGTCGTGGAACTCCTCTTGCCTATACTATAACTTTTGGCCCTTCCCAGTGAGGTGGAAGAATCACATGTTATAGGTGGGGTTTTGGTGACTGTGGTCATAAATATAAGGCACGTTCACTTTTCTCTTCATTTGCATTCTTAGGGGAGCAAAAGATTGTATGCAAATAGGGCTTAATGAGGGTGTTGGTTACTTTCAGTCAGAATTTACAGTTGCCACCAGAGGTAGAATGAACACTTTGGTTGTCCTCCACCTGCTGAGGCAGCTGTAAAGGCTGTCTGACCTCTGTCAGAGGTGAGGCCTCTGGCTCACTCCAGGCATTGTTCCATTGTCAGCCCTTGCTTGAGCCAGGCTCTAGATAAGCAAGGGGCCCAGCTCATACTTTTCTCAACCAGCCTCATCAGTTCTTCATAGACTTAAAGCATGTCTGACAACTTAACACATTATCCACCTCATGACTACAGTCACACAAACGATACCTATGAAAAGCGTAAGAAATTCTGTGAATTTGCCAGTGACTGAAATTCTGTGAAGTGCCTGATCCTAGAGTCACTGTTGAGACAATTTGTAGAAGCTGGTTCTCTTGTTCCTTTCACAATTCCCTGTTCGTTGGCCACGACTGACCTCACTTTTGCCATCACACTTTAAACACGTCCCTTCTATGGTGCTTTTTTCATATGGTATTTGCCTGATTTGCCTTTCCCATTCAGTAGGATTAGCATGAGGTGATCCATGGAACACTGTGGAGAATCCAGGGAGGGGAACACTCACCAAAGGAGCCCCATCTACTTCTCAGGTGAAAGATCTCATTGCATTGGCACATGGCAATTTGCAAATGGATCCAGGATCTGTAAATAGGGACTTGTCAGTGATACAAATGACCATATTTCACACACAGGAGAACAAACACTGTTTGCTCATTCTTCATTAAACTCACAAGGTACCTCTGATAACCTGTCCTTTCTGTCCTGCTTCTGAGTCAAGTCTTCTACTGGATACAACACATCATTCAGCACAGTGTGTGGGAGAACTGCATTTGTTTTGAAAAAAAAAAAAAGACTAATATATATAGTGATTGGCAGCACTGAGATGCTTGGTCTTAATTGCTGGTGCATTTTCTCTGAACAAGAAAAATCCATATAGGGCATGGAGAATTTGTCACGTGATCTTTTCGCTGCAAAGGATGTCAAAGAATCCCTCATTAAAAATGTCTTTTTTTCTCTTGTCTTCAACAGGAAGGCTTTTTGGACAAATATCTAACTAGAGCAGAAAAGAGTACAAATAATGAAAATGGAAAAGAAGGGTCTGGCAGTGCTCAAGGGCTAGTCAGGCAAAGAGATTCTTCCCTCAGCAGTGAGCATGTATTCCACAATCCCTTCAAAATCCAACGTAAAGACACACATGCCAGTCTGTTCATCAGATTTACCATGGTCAAGTGCAAATCCAACTCAAAGGACCACTTCTTTAGATCCAGCTGGAGCCTGGCAATGCACAGCCTGTTTGACCACATTTGTTCTTGCCTGATATGCTTCCAATAGAGATTTGCCTATCTGCTTAGTCAAGATAATATCCATGGGCAAATACACTTGCAGCCCAAAACTACGGTTGAATTACAATTTCACAATAGATGCAGTGCTGGGCAAGTGCCATGAAAATTATGCATCGGAAAGAAGATGAGACATGGTAAAGATACAGAGGAAATGGCAAAAGAGGGTGAGACAAAAGAAATAAGAAATAAACAATGGAAAATTAAGGCAAGGGTGCTACAGAGAAAAAAACCATGTAAATCAGTTATCCCCACAGCTACTCTAATATTAAGTTTTAAATCACTAATATTTCGTTTTAAATCATTCTAAGCACTTCATTTTCTTGCAGTGGTAGGGTAAGAAATACAAGATCACTTTTCTGTCAATGAGGTTACAATTCCAAAAGACACTTTTTAAATGAAAGCTGCTGTTGACTCTTGAACACAGCAACATGAGCAATGCATCTTTAAAGAATATACCCTGAAGGCTAAAAGCAATTTTTTGCTACAGGAAGCAACACAACACTTCCACTTGGGACCTAGACATCAGTTTTTCCTCAGACTGTCTTGTTCATACTACATCTCTTGAATGTTACACAGCTACCAGTGAGAATGTCTGCACTGGATTTTCACTTTTGCTGGAAATGTTTTTCATCTTTACAATCACACGTTGTAGGTTTTTGTTTATACAAAGAAGGATTTTCACTTGGGTTTTTAATTTTAATGAAATATAGACAATGCTTTCTTACTCTGACTATAGTCATCTGTTAACCGCCCTGGGAAATCTTCAGCACTGAAGCATTGTTTTCCTTGCAAAGCAGATGCCAGGGATCTAAGAAAATTCTGAACTCCAATGCAGTATATAAACTCTCTTTCATTATAGTAATCTTCATTATTTACATTCATCTATGTATTTACTATACCCCTTAGATTCTGTCATATTTATTGGAACCCTTACATTTATATTTGATAATGCTACAGGGATTAGTAGGTAGTATATGTTGTATAGATACATTTTATTGTGTATCTGTTGTGAAACTAATTAAGTTCTGGTTTACATGGAACTAGATGCCAGATTATATATATTAAAGTGTATTTGAAAAGATATAAGACAATAGTTAAATATTACCTCAGGATCTATGTAGTTTGAGACAGTGTATGCAACAATAAGAATGCAGAAGCAGTGCTCTCCTATCAGAGTTTGTATAAAACTTCCTAGGTTAGAAAATAAGGAAAGAATTTGATAAAAGAGAAACAAGCTGCACAAGCGTTTCTCTGCCTGGGTCCTGGAGATGTTTTGGATTGAATGTTTGAATGGTTTGGATCCTCTCTAGAGGATGAGTATAGCCCAGAACTTGACTAGGCTTCTTGAGTGAATATATCCAGTATGCCTTAGGAAAGTTACAGAGGGAAGTCTAACACAGTTGAACAACATGGGAGAGTGTTTCTTTATAAAGCTGATTCAATTTTTATGTATCTTTTGGGCCTACATTTTGTTCCACCTTCCAGACTTGATCCCTTTAATGGATATCTTTGTCTGCCTTAATCTGTCATTCAATAATTTACTCTTCTTTCCTGTACAGGTACATGCTGCTTATTTTCCATTACTTCACTGAAATGATGTAAAGCTGAAATTTTACAGTTTTACTGTAGACTTAGATACAAAGCTTTTGCCTGGGCAAAGGCTGTCTTTGGACAACAGAGTTGTAGATGCAGGCTGCAAGGAGTTCTGGCCAAACCCTACCCAGAGCAGCACCAGTTTAGACTTTCAGCTGTCTCCCTCAGGAGCACAGGACTCTTGACCTAAGGAAATAATCCAGTATTTTTTCAAACTTTTTAAAAATGTGATCCTCATCCTCCCTGCTTTTCTGACTCATCATCTGTATGCAGCCAATTAGATAAGACTGTAAAATGTCAGATAAGTGACTTAAATTAAGGTGCTTCCAGCAGTCAGACCTCTCTTTTGCAAACTTTCACTACTCCTTTTGTGAGCTGCAAAGCAGGACTAGATGACTTCCAGAGGTCCTCATCAGCCTATGTTTTTCTGACTCTGTGATTCTCTGTCATTTCTAATTTTAATTTCTAATTCATCGTTCTATTTTATTTCTTTGTAGGTTGTTTTTATTAGAAGATCTCTAGTATCTGGATGTTGCCTATAATGATATTAACTTTATTCCTAATGACATCGAGAACCTCAGGTATGTAAACAACAGAAAATGAAAACAGATTTGTACATCATAATGCTCTGGACCATGCTTGGATATTAATTGTGCCACTGAATACACTGGAAAGATTCACTGCCCCCTCTCCCTCTTCTTTATCCTGTCCTATATGAAAATCTCATTTAAACAAAAACAGTAGATGATAATTGCACACCAGAAACAGCTGTGGATAGGGTAGAGCCAGCTACTATTTGCAAGAATCTTGATGATAGCTGTAAGTCGAATATCCCTGTGCAAAATATTATTATTCCCTCAATTAACTATACATGTTCACCTACTCTTGATTTGTATGATAAAGAAAGAGAAAATGTATTTCTAAACCATGTGTGGTTGTTTTTAAGCAATGTGAAGTGTTGGTGAGATAAAAATTAAAATGGGGACCCATCCAATACAACCTGTAGAAAAAAAAAATATTCATCCATGAGACTGAGTTGTTCTTTGCTGACCTTAATGTTGATGTTATCTGTATATACATGTCTAATACATTCAGATGCTCACACTCCTGTTTTTCCAGATAACCCAGGTATTTAAATTTTCGTTAGAAAAGTACCATACATACAATTGTGTCTAGAACGTAAAGTGCACTATGAGAAACACCTAGCACTTTTTATGTACATACCAGCTTCGTTTATTAACTGACCAAATGGGAATCAGGACAACATTAATGTGGTTAAGGTTGGATATGGTGTGAAGAGCCTAAAAATGCCTAGTGATGCCTCAAGTTACTTTAAAATTGAATGTTTCAACACTGAAGAGAACCAGCTATCTGCTTTGCCACCTGGGGTTTTGAATCTTCCACTAAAATTCCTCTGAACAAACAATAAATTCATACACCCCTTGTTCTGGAATGATAATATTCAGAATTAGCCTCAGAAGCTCACTCATGTGTCTGCCATTTGCTTCTCCAGAAAGAATCTAAAGGAAAAATACCTAGACATTAAAGATGGAAAACATAAAAATTATTATTGGATGAGTAATACAGAAATATGTCCCATTTCCTTGCCTCCCCCAAGGAGTATTGTGAGCAAGAAATATGCAGAGATGATCCCCAACCAGTAACTGTACCAGTATTAGGAGAGTGGAAGTTCGTAAATAGTCCATTCTTTCACATGAAATTAATGTTGATCAGATGCAGCTATTACGTAATATGGGGTATGTCATGGCTTGCTCAAATCCAGATTTTGAGTGTAGCTGAATGAAAGTGAAACAACTTTTTAGGGAGATTTATCAGGCATGCAAACTTTTCCTTGTGTCTGAGGTTCCTAGGACTTTACACTGCCACCTGTCCCCCAGACAAACGTGTGTTGCAGCTTCATGTTGTGGCTGTGTGTCAAGCCAGTCTGTTCAGAAGGGAGACAGACCTGAAGCTCACAGCTGAGAAAAAAATTATGTTAGCTCCATTTCTGGGAATTGCAGAATCATTTTCTCCCCTCTCTCGCCACCTCACTCCACTGTACAGCACATTTTTCTATTTTTGCCGCGCCTGCCTCCTGCCCCACGGGAGCCATGCAGACTGTGCATTAAGGCCAGAGTAATTACTTCTCTGCAGTGATGTGGGTCTACGCTGAAGTGGAGCTTCAGCTTAAGCACCTTCTCTAGTGATGAACCACAGCCATTTTGAGGCCATATAATTTCTTTAATCTGCATTTGTGAGTGACAAGAGTGAGCTGCTCTGTGTGTGTGTACATAATTCTAGAAGGATGACGCAAAGTTTTTGACCCAGTTTCCTCCCCAGTTTCTTCTTTTACTGTCTGTGATTGCTGCAACGGACCTTGGTGTGGAACAGGACTTTGGCTCATCTGACATTACAGGAACACACTTAAATTTGGAAGACTTACCTTTTGTTTCCATGCTTGCTCATCACCATACTACAGAAACCTCCTGTCTCAGACTGAGTCTTGTTTTCTATACCTTGTGAAAAGTCATCTGGATTGCAGCAGAGAAACTATGAATGGGTTAAAATAGTTAAGAAATACGAGGCCTCGTGTTTTGTTATTCTGTTGGACAACCTGGGGCTCAGCTGGAGCAGTGATGGCATCAGTGCTTTCAGCTTTTCAGAAAGGTCTGTTTCGTATCAATGAATATATAGCTAAATCAAAATGAAGGCAGACTCAGCCCTATGTAAAATCAATGAAGTTATATGCTGACCCTGTGTTTCCTCCAGTGATACCTGGAGAGGGATCAGATTTTTTCTCTCTGCTAGCACTATGTTATTTTACATCATGAGGCTTTTCATTGCTTTAAAAAAAAAAAGGAAAAAAAGGATGACTTTATTCCTGGAGCACAAATTACATATAGGACCTATTTGTCAAAACTGCAACATTTTTGCAAGCTGTAGAAGGTCTTGCAAATTATTTTGGTATTTCTTGTAAATACATTTTGTTTAGTATAGGAAGAAAACCTGTATTTTTTAATAAGTTCCAGTCTCCAAATCTGAAATGTCTGATGTTTTTCTAAATACTAAGACCCTAAACAAAAAAACCCACATTGCCTAAGTGCCTTGACGAGGGAGTTAGCCTGCAACAGAACTGGGATCAGAGCTCCAGTTTCTGATTTGTTGCCCCTTAACCACCATACTGCTCAGTAAAGGCTTACTTCATGCTTCCTGTTGTTTCCCACATAGTATCTGTACAAGTGACACAATATACAAACATGGTGGAACTGAACTGCCTTTTTAATTTTTAAAAAGTCAAACCCCTCTGATTTTATTATAATTCACTTAACAGGACAGATAAAGAATTATTAAGTGTGACAGGTTTTGATATCTTTTGGCTAAGTGACAAAAATCCAGCCTTTTCTCACAGCTACAGTTGAATAGTCTTGTTCTGATCTTTGTAATATTGTAATTTTGCCTATTCCAAGGCAAACATTTTCTATATTAAAGGATTTATACCATAGGTCTGTAACAAGACTTTGGGCCCTGATGTACTGAATCCAGTGCCTGAGTCTTCCCTGACTGTGGAACACCCGCAGCTACAACCTGGACTGAACAGGAGGAAGGGACTCCCCAGTATGCCCTTATGGGACTGGCCCAAACCTGGTGTTTTCATAACCTTCAGCTGGAATTGCCTTGGATTTGTTGTGTGTCTTAATCGTCAATAATGTAAATTGTCTTAAAAGTCACTATTGTTTGACTTGAGGCTGGAAAGTCTGGAAATGGTTTTTCACAGATACTGTATGCACAGCACTGTAAAGGCAGGTGGGACTCCAAGACAGAAGAGAGAAATGCTAAGGGAGAGATGAAAAACTGATGACACGGGTCTTCTTTGTATCCAAGCACTCCTGTGCACAGATGTACACCTCTGCCCCAGTGATGGGAACACAGTATTTGTCCCAAAATAATTGCTGGATAAATTGCATCAGTAACATCAAGGGCAGAGTTGTACATATGGACCTCCAGCTTCTATTGGGCCCCAAAGGCAGGTGCCTTCTGCTGCCCTCTCTCTCTGGCCCCATGAATCTTGCATGTCTGATGACAGCTGTGTAGCTGTAGTAGCCCCCCCCTTCTCTCCCCAGCACCCCTTCTGCTTTCCACCACATATCACTTTATTCTCATTGACCTATGGCTGATGAGCTCTGCTCCACTGTGGTTCCAAGGAGTGAAACCACCTCGGCCTCAGCCGAAGAAGGAATGCTTTTCACTTCCTGCTCAGTGCTCCAACCTCCGCTCAGCTGTGCAGACACGGTTTCCCTTCTCCCCTCCTCTTCCTCAATCTCGAGTGAACTCAGTGTCATCTTTGTGTGGTTCCCACAGAACAGTAACCCACCTGTGTGTGCAGCAGAGAGTCTTCAAGTGCCTTGAGGAGCTGCAAGGAGAATTTAGGTGCCTGTGGACAAAGGCCAAGCCAAGGATGCAGTGAGGCTTCACTCTGTTAACACACCTGAAATCTTGTTTCATGGAGCTGAAGGATGAAAGTAACTTTGTACTCTTTCTCCACTTGCTGTACTAATCATAGTAAAAAACTCAACCGCTTTTTTCTGCTGGGACTTTCACTGGAGTCATTAATCTCAGTAGAAGTACCCAGCTACAGGCTGCCAGAAATAGGGATAAACAGCAGTGGGAACTGGAAGTGAAATCAGAGACATTTCAATGCAGAAGCAGAAAATGATGTAGCAGAAAGAGAACTGCAAGAGGGAATTCAGAGTTTTAGTGGAACTCATGGGCATTACAGTGAAGAGAGAAAATCTGAAGGAGTTTTTGCAAATGATAATAAGCATTATTCAAACACAGAAAACAGGGAAATATGTCACTTGCATGAAGACTGCCATTGGCTAAGTGTTAAAGCTTCACATACAGAAGAGAATGACTAGTATGAAACTCCACAGCAGTTTCAATGCCTATCATGGAACAGATTCTGAACAACCACTCCATGATTTTGGGAGGAACAGGAAAGGAAAAGCTCTGTGGTACAGAAAGAAGAGAGAATTTTATTTTCCTTTAAATTTATTTCGGATTGATGCCATTCCAGAAGATTTGTGCATGCTGGAGAACCCATGGCTGAAATTCAAAACAATCCAGACACTCACAAAGATGTCCAGTAAAATTAACAGCAACCTTTCGCTTTCTCTCACCTGTTGCTGGCTGCTCATGTTGAGGAAAATGAACTCTCCACTGCAGAGTACAGTACAGAATACAGAGTACAGCAGGTACTTCTGCAAGGGGGCATGCAGGCATAGCAGATAAACACAGACATGTGTGACCTTCTGTGCTCTGGGCTTGGAGTTGGCTGGCAGAGAAGGAGCTGTGAGCTGCAGTTACATTGTCTTCCATGTTACCATAGTAGTAGTAGTAGTAGTAGTAGTAGTAGTAGTAGTAGTAGTAGTAGTAGTAGTAGTAGTAGTATCTCAAGTGCAGCACTGCTTCACACTGTGGCTTCTGAGTGAGAGTTTGGGCTGTGCCAGGCGCAGGGAGGAACCACCATGTGTCAGTTCCTGCCCGAGCAGATGTGCCTTTAAGGAACAGTAGTCCTGGGTCTTCCAAAGAAAAAGCGTTCGCTAGCACTGAACTGCTCTAGGGATAGCTTCAAAAATTTTCTTCCATTGTTTTAGAAATGGCTGTAAAGCTTTCCAGGATTAATTAATAGGAAGTGCCTCCAGACTGAAAGAGCTCCAAATGCATTCAGGATTTCTGGCCCAGACTCCCAGCCTCTGTGCCAGGCTCCAGGGGCAGAGGGATGTACTCTGCATTGCTAACGTGGCAGCAGCAGAGAGAGTTTGCATTCAGTGTCTTTCACAAAACGTGCATAATACAAGGAGTTAAGGGAATATAGGAATAGAAGTGGGCAAGCTTGGAGAAATGAGAAGGTGCCAAGCTGGATGCGAACACACGGTGCAGCTGTGTCCTGCAGCCGCTAGAGTTGCTGGGGGGTGTGGGCATCTCTTCCTCGGGACGCGCCTTTGCCCATCTCCAGCTTGGTGTGGCCCTGCAGACGCACCTTAGAAGAGCCAGCAGCACCAACACAGCAGTACAGCACCGCTGAGGTCAGCAGTCTGGGTTCTGCCCCTGGTTCTGGGCAGGATTCGCAGTTTGTGTGGCTCCAGCTCCACCGAGGCGTGTTTGCGGAGCCGGGGGTGTCCCCGCCGTCCCTGTGCCCCATCCCGCAGCGCAGGAACCCGCCGGAGCTGTGTGCAACCAGCCCCCTCTAGTGGCACTTATCCCGCGGAGTTGTTGGGATGCTTTGTTGAGATTGGGCTCGGTTTTTTACATTTTATACTACTTTATGTGGCATGGGTGACGAGATAGTGACATAGAATAACAGATTCACAGAGGTTTAAGATGTTTCACTCGCCTACAGTCTCTCTTACCTTGCATACGGCGCAAGTCACCTTCAGAAGTTTCTGTGGTGGAGTGAAATGCAAATTACGATCAAAACTGCTGCTCTTTAGTTCACCACTAATGCTTCTCTCATCTCCACTGTGAAAGTCTTCAAACCTCATTTGCCTTCCTCTTCATCCAGGTCACTCCCCACCTCCCCCATTTACACCTTTAAACGTAAAGCTAGTGCTAGAGGAGATCCATCCCCTGAAACTACACTTGAGCATTTTACTAGCAGTATTTATTGCAGCGTAACTTAAGGCATCTGACCCACACGCTGGACCATAGACATTATATTTTGCATGTGATGGTCTGCATACAGAGCTCATGCTTACACAGTTCCTCAAACAGAAGACTGGAAAAGATTAAAATGACAGACAATTTGTGCTGGGGACTTCAGTTTGATCTTCCCACTAGCTCAGGGTTTTGAAATTGTGTACTCTGGAGGCAGAGGAACAAGTTTTGATAAGGTTAGAAGATTTTTCTTTTCTTGTTTTCTCAGGAGATCACTAAAAATATTTCTGACTTTCACATCATGTTTAGATAGCATGGAAATTACTTACTACTGGGTGATCAATACACAGCATTCTTGCTTCTCAGATGTGGCCTGACTTAAGACAAGATTTAATTTAGTCAAATTTAATATTGGCATTCCTTGATGGTTTTGCATTGGGCCCCGCTCCTTTAAACATGTGTGTTTGTGTGTGTGCCTCTGTGTGTGCACGCATGTAAAAGGAGGTGTGTGTGGACATAACTGTAGAGGCCAGCAGGGGGAGAGGGGAAGGAAGCTTTTTATTCCAAATCCTTTCTCAGTTCACGGCTCTGATCAGCTGGAAGGAGGTGTAAGGGTGCAGGTAATAAGGATGGTGTAGCAATACCCCGAGAGCTCTTCCCTTTGCATGTCGAGGGTAAGGTAGCTGTGAGTGACACACACCCATGTGTGGATGCTAAAAACTTTGAAGCAGAGAAATTCTTCAGCTTTTTCTCAGTATTTTGTGAGAGCATTGCTTTCACACGCAGACTAGATGAAAACAGTGAAGACGGTTTTGTAAACTAATTCTTTATCTTTGCACCTGGAGTTTGTTGTGTGGTGTTGTTATGGTACACTGAAGAAAATACTTTCAAATGGGTGTTGTATGGCCTCCACTAATCATTCTAGGAGGTGGTTGATCAAGGGACCAATAGTACCATGCTACTCTTGCAGACCAAGTTATATAAACCGATTCATAATTAATTAAAGAGCCACTTTTTCCTGAACTTGGATCGTGCTGTTTCTCGCCATTCTCAGTACAACAGCAACACCCATGCACTGATTTTGCACAGCCAGTGGGGAGAATCTGGGCCACAGTTAGTAACTGCAGCATGTCCTCTCCCACTGCTTTCAGAGGAAAAGCCAACGATTGAGGACTGTGTACCACATTCCTTGGTTGTGTGGCTACACCCGTGGCATTTTGTACCTGTAAAATACAGACAGGTTTCTAGGCCAACACACAGGGCTGGTCGCTGGACAAGCTGGAGCATGCAGCGCCGTTTCCTGGTCCATTCTGGAGTGTGTCCTCCTCCCAGGAAACAACCATTTGCTGCAGCCCAATTGTGCGTTAGGCAAGCACAGGAAAGGGGGAGTGAAGTGGAGCTTACAACAGGAAAAACTGCAACCATCTGCTTAACAGCACCGGGCTGTTGCCCCATCGCATTTACAGAACTCCCAACAGACTTGCTCCTGCTGTTCGGAACGTTTGCTTTTCACTCTTACCTGCTCCCTGAGCTCAGCGCACTGGGCTGTTTCTGTCACTCCCAACAGCCCCATGTCCTGTACCATCTATAGTGTCCTTTGGATTCCAGCTGAGGAAGAATCTTCCAGCTCTCATGATGAGAGGAAAGCTGAAATTTCTGCTTCATTGACTGACACTGGTGGGAAGGGAGGTGAACAGATACAAGTCACTGCTCTCCTCATTCTTCCTGCCTGTGAACTGTGCCAAATCCCTTTGGAGGTCAAGGCACATCTTTCTGATCAACATATGAAACACACACCTCTTCATTCCTTTCTTGCCCCTCATCTTGGCTTAGAGCAAAGTCCTTGGGCAGTGCACAGGGTATAAAACTTAAGTGATGTCTTATTTTTCAGTGTAGAGTTGCATATGACCGAGAAGTCCAGGACCAGGCACGAGGACATACCTACCTGCAGGCACATAGCTGACCACTAAATACCAGACTGGCCACCTACGGTTTCTATAAGCAACTTACAACCCTCACACATAACTAGAAGCTCAAGCTAATGTATAAATTCCACTATTTCCTGCAGCCCCAGTGCATGAACAGAGGGTGATATGCCACACCAGAGCCTCTTGGTCGAGTGGAGCCCTCAACCCTCACTTTCTGCATGACCCTGGGACCTCTTTCTCACTCTGTGACTCACAGGTGTCAAATGCTGCAGCACTGCATGTCACAGCACAAACGCAAGGGGTTGATCCACTCCCCCAACTTGCTTCATTCTGATGCCTGCTTAGCAAAGAGGAGGGAGGGGGAAACTCTTTTTTTGCATAAAACAGGAAATTCCTAGGTCATCTCTTATTTCACTAGGGTAGAAACAGAAATGATTCAGTGTCAGCAACTTCCATCTTGTTCTTCCTTCCTCTGGCTCAGGCAGAACTCTGAAGGAAGTCCTGTGTAGCCATAAGCCATCTTTTCTTTAGACAGGGTTTTGCACACATCCTTGGTCAGACAGGACAAATTAGCAGCAAACAGTAAATACCAGCTGCCCTCTGCCCCTGTGTGAGCAGTGCTTGAAATGATCTGTGGCACAGCAGAGTCACAAGACCAGCAGGCAGGTAGGTTTTATGCCATCTGCTGTCAAATGCAGATGGTAGGTCTTGTTTGAGAAATCTGCCCTTAGGCACCGGCATGGTTTCAGTATTTGTTTTCCTGGTAAGATCTGGTGCATATAAAAGACTGACAACACCTATGGATGTATTGATTTGGCAAACAGCACCCTAAGGACAGTCGATACTATGCTACATGTGATCACAGCCCAGTTTTGAAGACAAAAGAAATGTCATTTTTTCATGATGCGTGATAAATGACATTTGTTAATCTAGAGTGCTTGTGACCTCCTGGATTATGAAGTCTGAGGATTTACAATCAGGTCTTTTTTTCCTCTCAGACAAAAAAGCACATGCTTGTGTTCTGTTGTCAACAGAAGGTGGGAAAAAAACTGTGAGCTCAGTCTTCCAGCATTAGAAAGAGGTTTTTTCCTCTAAGCTTGACTGGAATTCTGAATTCTTCGGACTGGGAAGCTATGTAGGTGAGCAAGGGTCATTGGGAAACAGAGTCATGGTTTACTTGTTGACAGGTGTTTCAAGCTTCACTGCCTGTCAAGTTGGAAGAAAGGATGAGTGATGAATATGTGCCCAGGAGAGAGCGGTGGGGATTTCAGTCCTGAAGAAAGTGAAGACTCTTAGTAATAGTCAAAGGCTAATTCATGTGATATGTGCTGGAAAATCTGAGTTCTTCAGGTTGCTCCCCTGGAAGTGGAACACAGAGAGAGAGTAGGAGAGTACTTGGGCCTGAGATGAGTGTGTTTTTTTTACGCACATTGGAGGCAATAAGTTGCAGTGACCAAGGTGCATCTTCTTGTAAGGCAAGGTGAAAAGGAAGGATTGCTGCAGGCTCCAGACAACCACTGGTGGCAGATGCCAGAGGAAGAGGGAGAAAATTCTAGGGACAAAAGGTGTGGCTGTGAAAGCTGGGAACCCCTGGAAAGTTAAGAGTGAATGATGTGTCTGCAGGAACCTGGAGAGAAAAGGGTAGGGTAGGATGGCCTGGAGGGTTTCCCTGTGGAAAGGAGGTCTGGAAAGATGAAAATGTAAGGAAAATTGCTGGGAAAATATGAGAGTAATGTCATCATATTCCTTTGGTGAGCCCTCAGCATAGTGCTGAGACAAGACTACCATGGAGACAGGCCCTGGGCCCAGCATCAAAGGCCAGATCAGGATCCAGTAGATACGCTGTTTGTGGATTTCCCCACCTCCTGGCTGGAGTAACTGCAAGATTGACTCAGGGAAGCATCTTGGCCATCAGCAGCCAGCACCTGCTGGAGCTGCCGTTGTGCACATTTGCTGTGTGAAAGGGGAAGCACATGTAGCCAGAACGCAATTTGAAATAGGAAGTGTGTGGGATACACTGGTAGCTATTTCTGCTTTCCCATCAGCCTGTCAGATGCAGAAATCCTGAGGATTGGGGTTAGGGGAATCCAGCCTGTCCAGCTCTGCACTGGCCTTGTGCCTGACTGCTGGGACCTATGGAAGGATCCCTACAGGGGATGCAGTGCTATTCCACAAGGAGAGTGAACCACGTGTCTTTGAAGGCACTTAGAGGGGAGGCCAGGGCAACCAGATCTCTTTGCTGAGCAGACTCCTGAGAGGGACAGTTGATGAGTGGTGCTGTTAACATGTTGACTAATACATTGATGAAACATAATCCAATTTTTCTTCACTACAGGGAAGAGACAGGGCCTCTTCAGTCTTCTCTGTGCATTTCATCCTTCCTGAGAAAGTCTGTCTCCATCACTGTTGTGTCTCTCAGGGTTAGAGATGCTCCTCTGCTCAGTCTGCTGGTCCACATCTGGGATGTGCTTCCATTTGTACCATCACATTCCTCAGGGCTGTTTAAGCCTCAGCTCAACTGCATTTTGCTATCCACACTTTTCTGTAGTTACACATGATCTCATCCTATCATATTTTTCTACTTCAGTGACTTCTCAATCCTTTGTTACACTTCTAAGCAGCCCTGTGGCTCTGTTTCAGTCATAGGCCACAAATATTTTTTCTAGCGTGACACAGCACAACATGCTGGCCATGTTAGTGCTGTGCTGACACAGGAAAATGCTGTGCCAAAGTATTTTCCTGTGAGAAGAACATTGCAATTGCAGCTAGATGTTCCTACAGTCCAAGTTAGCTTTTAGGAAATCCTCTGTTATAGAAGCATGGATGTATCCTCTGTGCTAAGACATAAATTAATACTCACATTCTTTTGCCTCATCCATGAAATGCATAGGAGGCCTAAAAACATACCCTATTCCAGTAAAACCATTCCAGCTTTTAGTTTTATCTTCTGAGAACTCAGGGAGGGGGAGCTTGATTCACAGTAACTCTTGGACACAGATGAGAGCACAGTAAAATGGCTCCCAGGTGAGGCAAATAAATTCTCCTTTCCCACATCATGCTCCCTGATGCACAACAGCAGCATTTTGGCAGTCACTGACTTGCTCTGAAGTGACCGCACCACCACATTACTTCTGATTTATGCGAGGCACTCTGAACCCTTTCTTCCAGAAAATGCTTCTTGGTGTTGTCTCCTAAGGCAGCAGGCAGCTCTTCCTAAGAAGCTGCCAGCACTTTTTCCTCTCTTCAGGCTGACACCACCTCAATGGATTTGCTTCTCTCTCTCTCTTGTTTTTTTTGTTCCCCAAACATCATCCTTAGCTTACAGAATAGCAAAAGTATTTTTTTATATTATTTGTTTTATCATAAAGACATTCATCTGGGCTGTAAAGAGGCAAAAGTGGTTTAAAAGGTGAATAAAACGAGCAGGCCTAGGAGAACGGGGGCTGGTAACATTGGGGATTTATCCGTTTCATTTTGCTTCTATGGCCAACTGGAAATGCCTTGACTAAAATAGCAGAGAAAGGAATCCAAGAGGAACTGCTGCTGCTGCTTGGGGAAGTAAAGCGACTCAGATAATTTCAAGTAAGTGACACAGGGACAGTGGAAGCAGCTGTCAAAAATCAGTCCAGCTCAACTCCTGCAACTGTCCAAACAGCTCCATGAGAATCCAGACACTGCACTGTTCACAGCATCAGCAACACAGTGCCGGGACAAGACAGGCACCTGAATAAAATTATGCTGCCAGCTAAAAGCTGGCATTGAAACATGCTCCACAAGCACCTTGCCCTGTTCCCTGGGCTCTCTTGAGCAAGCATCTGTCCATCATTCAAGCAGACTTCACCATTTGTTAATCACAGGCAGATGCTGGCAGGAAACTAGAATCAAGATGCTCTGACTAGGGCAATTCTTGGCCTGAGGAGAAGACCCTCAGGCAATGAAAAAATTTTCACTGGAAAGGACCATTGAAATAAGGCCTCCAGAAGACTGCATTTTTTCTTACTCAGTTCCTCCTTAATCCTGAATTCAGCACTTTTTATGGGATCCTGGCCATTGATGGGTATGACAGACATCCCTGGAACAGACCCATAAAACTACCTAAGTCCTTGACATACTTGCTTATGGTTGCAACAAGACCTGTATTTGTGAGAGCATACTACACCTGATAATTAGTATTATTCTGTTGTTTACAGTAATAACTGTATGATGCATCATGAAAAATCCTGGCTTCAATGCACTCTACAAAGCCTTAGCAAAGCACTTTCACCTCCAGAAAACTCACAACTGAAACTAAAAAGGAAAATACAACAAATCAGTGTTAAAAAAGAACAATTGGAAAAGCAGGTAAAATTGCTAACTGCAAGAGTATGATGTTAGTGTTGTATTCCTTTGAAACCTTGTGCCTGTGGAAATTACTAATAATACTGTCTTTATGTGAATTCTGCCTCTGAAGTGAGGCAGGCAGTTAGCTAGGAACAGGTTTTTCTGCCTCCAAAGCCCCTGAGAGTGCTCCTCCAGTAGTGTCCCCAGCAGTGCTGTTGTATCCACATGGCAACATAAAAAACCCGAAAGTAAAGAATGAGCTTTGGTCAGCATTGCTCAGGCAAACAGACAAGTGTGTTGGGTATGATCCTCCTCCAGACCCAACAGTCAAGAGCATATCCCCTCAAATGCAGAAAATAGTCACCTCTGTTACTCCTTCCAACTTGGGACCAACCTGCTGCCATCTCACAACTTAGTCCTTCCTACTTTAGCTTCAGCAGCAGAACATTTTAACCAGTTTTACTTGGACTATAAGCATGTTGATATTCTCAGGCCTTCCACTTTGCAGCTTTACACAGTCATTGAGGATCTGCTCTTGCTGGAACCTGTGTTGTGTTTCGTAGCAGTAATTACTGAGGATAAGCTGTACAGGCTCTATGGAGACCTGGACTGAACTGAGCGGATGTGAAGGATCAACACTTGATGCACAAAATGTGTTGTCCAATGCTCTCCCTCCTGTGCACTGCTACTGCTTAACAAGACTTGAACATTCATGAAAAGCACAGCCAGAAACCAGATCAGCTCTTCTAAATTAATGAATAGTGAAAAAGACATATTCAGCTGCCCTGCAGGTTATCCCACAGAAGGATCATTCACATCTACTCCTTCGTAAGCACAAAATCCCTGCAGCAAGGCCTTTCATGTGATTCAGTTAGTTGCACACTCAACTCAAATGAGAATTTACTCTTGCATAATATTAAATACAGTCAGCTGCATAAGCAAGCTCTTTCTCACCACATCTTACCCTGCATTGGTGATCTTGTGTAAGAGATGCTAATCTTGCTTCAGAGCAGAAAGTAGGTAAGCTGTTTTTGATCACATCAAAAATAGATTAGTGGAAGTGTTGGTGAGCTTAGTAGTACCATGAACGTTAATGTGGAGGTGAACTCAGGCAGTCCCAGGTAATAGATCCTTTCCTTGCTAAAAGGTAGAGCAAGCAGATGAGGAGAGGAAGAAAAAACACACAAAATGAGACCAAAAAATTCAAAATACTAACAGCACCCCATTGGAGAGATCAGAATGTTGATATGTGCTTTCAGGTCCTGGGGTTTCTCTGTGCATTGGTACTTCACAGCAGAAACAGAAAAATGGTTTTACAGGTTCGAGCAGCTGCTCCACCTTTCTGAAGGCAAGGCCTTCATTAGAAGTAACCAACCAGGCAGGGAAAGAAAGCTGCTTTCAATTTCCAGCACTTCACCTTCAGGCAAGGTGTGAGGGTGGATTTAAACAAGAGCATCTCTCCTTGATCACTCACTGTCTCTGCACATTTCTAAGCGCTCTGAAAAGAAACTTCTAGAGTGGACTAGTTGGTGGAGGTGGTGAGATGTTGGCCCGGGGTGACTGCATGGTAGCCTCTGTGTGAGCAGCCAGGACTGCCCCATGCCAGATACAACTGCTTCCAGCCAGCTCCGATGGACACACTGCAGAGCATGGCTGAGCACCTCAGCCAAGATGGTGATACCTCTAAGAAAATGTATTTAAGAAAGAGCATGAGAAACAGGGGCAAAAATACCAAGGTCAGTGAAAAAGAAGGAGGAAGAGGTGCTTTAGGCATCAGAGCACAGATTCTCCTGCAGTCCAAGGAAAGTACCCCACTGGAGCACATGAATATTTCCTGCAGGAACTACATCTTCCTGGAGAGCCTGTACAGGAGCAGGTTTATCCTGAAAGATTGCAGCCCATGGGAAGGATTCACATTGGAGCAGAGGAAAGTGTGAGGAGGCAGGAGCAAAAGAAAGGAGCAGTTATGGACCGACAGCAACCCAAATTCCCCATCCACCTTGCACCACTTGGGGCAGGCTATAAGGTTGAAAAATTGTGAATGAAGAAGTGAAGTTCAGCCTGGTAAATGGGTGGGTGAGCTAAGGGAAAATTACTGGTTTAGTCTTTGCTTTTCACCACCCTACTCAACTTCTAATTTACAATACGTTTAATTTTCTCCAATTTAGGGTTTTTTTCACCCACGACAGTAGTTGGCAAGTGATCTCCCTGTCTGTATCTCAGCCTGTGAGCTCTTCCATCTTATTTTCTCCCTCTGTCTTCTTGAGGAATGGGGTGAGAGAGCAGCTGAGTGAGCACCTAGAAGCAGGCCAAGTCAACCCACCACAAGCTGTTGCACAGAAGTGTTTAAAAGAAACTTAAAATTCACTGGTTCACAATAAGCATTTGCCGTAACAATTTCAGATTAGCGTCTGCCTAAAACTTGCAGACAAAGTCTTTTCCATTTATTGTAGAGCTTTTCAGAGAACGATTTTGTACTTCACCACTTTTCCCCCATTTCCAAAATCGAACACAGGCAAAGACTTCCAATGCTCACTGACTATCTATACATTATCTGCAGAATTACAGAGATGAATCATTTTTACATGAAAAAATATAGTATTAAAAATCTTACATACAAGAAGAAAACAGCAACAAAAGGCTGCCCAAAAAATTAACATCCAGTCTGTCACCAGTCAAGATGAAACTCCTTTAGGGTGAGTTTTCAATGAGGATAATAAAGTTAACATTTGTTTTTCTATGGTTTTTAATTTTACTCCCCCATAAAGGAGACATGCATTAAAAACACTAATGTCTAAAACAACATTATTTAACTCTTCGTCATGCACCTGAAGATTTGGCTCTGAGCATCTTCTGAAGTCAGCAGTCAGAGGAATCTTGTTTCACTGAGGCACCAGTGATGGAGTTTCTGAAAGTGTCCTCCGAGCTGAGATCCGCAAACATTTGGGGCAGCCTCCAGACTTGAAGCATGCTTTGTGAAAGCATGTTTTGCACTCTGTTTATACATATAGAGTAGCATTCAGAGAAAAAAAAAAGCAGAATTAAAAAAAAAATGAAACAACAGCTGTGTTCTTGAACGATGTTCTATCATGTACATATCAGTACAAAAGTAAACAGAAGCAGTGCAAGGCCAGGACAACAACCACCACTGTAATAATTTACAATGAATGCTGGCAAGATCTGATAAAACAGCTCTCTCATGCCTAGACCCAAAAAACAGCCTCCCCCTGCAAGCATAACCACGGCCAGGCAAATCCCTGGTTTTGCTCTCTGAATTCACTGATACAAAACAGCTGCCACAGGATGGTTTTCAAAGATACATGCTGTCCATGGTTTCCAAATATACATGCTTTCAGTGAAGCTAGTTCTCAATGTTTAAAGTAAGTCTAAATGGTTTTATACACCAAAATTCCCCCAAGGAAGAAAGAAAAACATTCGGTCTGGAACATACCTGTGCACCTTTTACATTTGGCAGTCTGATATGGAAAGAGCAGGTCTGCGCTCTGACAGAATTCACAGATAAACCCTTTCGCTTGACAGAGCTACAACGACAGCAAAAGGCTTGAATTTAAACCTAAGAAAAAAATTGTTTGGGAATGGCAGCAGGGATATTTCCTTACAGTAGCAGCTGCAAGGACACTAAAAGCCCTGTTTTTTCCTTACCTCACAGCCATCTACATGAGAGGTGGAGCTCTTCAGAATGTCTTTAAGAAGCGGCAGTAACTGCCCTCGTTTGATCTTCACCAGATCATCCAGTGAGAAGAGATGCAGCTCCTCTGTCAGATGGCTGGGGACCTGTTCAAATTCTTTCAGTACACTGCAAAGAGCAATAAAACCCAGTTAAAGTTACAAAAAGTTGTTTTTCAAGTGTATTTCCAGAATAAGCCTCTTTCACTTCTCTAGTCACATGGGGATTATACAAGGCAAGTTCATGCTATATCCTACCTCCCCCTCCCAATTTGAGATCACTTTAATAAGAATTGGAAGGTTTGGGACTTAGAATAAATTATCTGCTTTAAACATGCATTCCTCAGGCTTTGGAGGTGCCATGCACAGTTATCCCAGCAATCCTTAAATAATGTGTAAAGGGTTCTCTCCTACCTCAGGAACAGTAGGCAAAATCCCATATAGTATCTAATATAATAAGCTAGGCTTATTTATTTTCTTTGCAAAAAGAACTTTGAGGGGTTTTATCCTGCACAGGTCACTACTGGGTGAAGCTACACTTGTGCTGAGCAGGTGAACACTGGAAATAGGTATGCTGCTTTTAAACTATCACTGATGCAGACAGAAGGTACTATGACCATCCTAGTACTTATTTCAGTAATGGGAATTGAACAGAAGAGAGACAAAAACACATTTCTGTTTAATTTTGGTGAACAACATGTAACTGATGCATAAAGAAGAGCTCTATGTCAAAAGGAAAACAGAACCTACTCTTAAATCTTATTTTGCTTATACCTGTTCTTAAAAAGGTCAGCAATTCTGAAGTGATGGTCTTATTATTCACATGTTTATGTATTAGTTATGCCCACAGTTTGGGAAGGTGAACACCAAAAATCTTTCACTTCTAGTAACAAGTAAGGCCGTGTTTTGGTCTTTATCACTTTTGGTTACTACTACTTTCATTTGAATATTTTTATAGAATAAACTGAATTGAACATTATGACAGATTTCTGGAAGAAATCTTTAAATGCTCAAGGAACACATTTGTTAATTAAAAAAAACAACATATTTTTCAAAGACAAATACTCTCAGAGAGATAAGTATCTTTGAGCTTTTAAGAATGAGTGAGAACCTAAGAGAGACAGAACAGGAAAAAAATACACACCTAACTAAAATCATTCAACATTTAAAACCAAACTATATTACAAGAAACATTTACCACTTGTACTTCACTCAACAATTGCAGTGCAATAGAAGGCAGCTTTGTTATTAGAGCTCTCTAATGATCATAGCAATTTACTTGAAATTGCACCCAAATGTCTCTAGAGAAGTCTCTATAAGCATGTCATGTAGATTTTACTAAGCTATTTTTCATGCATAAACACAGTCCATACCTTTCAGCAAACCTGCAGGTTTTCAAAAGCTTTTTTAAATGAAAAAGCTGTTCTTGCACCTCCTAAAAGATGGAGCAGAAAAAAAAAATTAAATTAAAAGCATTGCGTTTATATATTCGTAAGTGAGGAATACCACTATTTGAGTCAGCAACCCTTGCAAGTACACCAAACCACATCTAAAAAAAAGAACTTCCCACTTCGCCTAGAATTAAACAAATGGATTTTCTAATGCGTGAAAGCCAAAGGCAGGCAAAGGCTACTTTTATTCCCTGACAAGTGAAGCAAGTCCTGATGCCAAAAATGGCTGCAGCTCTTGATGCATGCTAGACCCACACCTGTGTAAGAACAGGTAAGTGTCTCCTCAGCCAAGAAGGGCACACATGCCTACTTATAATCTTCAGCAGAACACTCTTCCTGAAGCTGTAGGAGGTACAGCTCTTACATGAGCCAAGGGTGTTTCCCCTAATGGCCCACAAAATTAAGGAGTCATTCAAAAATTACAGAACTTTCCAACAGCCAAAAGCCAGGAAGATGTAAATATTTACTGCAGGAGATCAACGCCCTTACATGAACTAAAACTGGAAACCACTAAGGAAACAGCTCCCAAAGACAACAGGGCTAAGGAGACCTGTGGCATAGGTTGCAAATGCCTCCCTTTGCCCCCTTCACTTGAGGGAAAAGAGGGCAAGTCCCAGAAGTGGTGATGGGATAAGTCAGAAAAAACTACACAAAAAATTCCTCCTTACCACATACACACACAGGACATCCTTCCTGAAAGTCTCAGACACAGAAATTCCTAATAAAAAATGGCCACACTTACCCTGACCCTTTCCATTTCTTTACTTTTTGTGTAGAGGGTTTTGTTAATAGACGACACATTGAAAATGGGGTGCTGCCATATGCTGTCCAGCAGGTGTTTGGAGAAGTTGCACACATAGTATTTCTTGAAATCCCACTTGGAAAGTATTCGGGCAGGAATAGAAGACTGGGCATAGCTGTGGCAGCAGTCACAGAAGTATTTCCCCAGGTAGTCACAATAGCGGAGTCTCCTGATATATTCTGCAGGTAGACAGCAATGCAATTGTGAATACTTTAAAAACTTGTGGGACATAACTCTTGTCTGTATGCCTATTCTGCCTGAATAACTCAGATCTACTGGAATGAAGGGAAAGGGATTTTTTGTGTTTTATTTTTTTAAGTAGGGGGCTTTATTATTGTGGTGAACACATGTACAAGGTTTGTACTTGGCATTAGAACAGAAAGCTTTCCTCGTTTCTACATTTGTTCAACTGATTATAATTATCAACATAAGATCTTAGAGAAATTCCTGTTGCTTTACCCACAAAAGAAACACTAGATAAAATACACAATAAAAATACTTCCACCTATTTTGGAATCATGTTTGTATAATGCTTTTTCACATCAAGAGGTTTGTGGGGTTTTCCCCAGCTATTACAGCACCTCCTATTTGTTCAAGTTAATGTGCCATCATAGATTGTTGATACTTTACAGGCCATAACAAACACTGCTCTTGTGAGCTGACCCAGAATGAGACTTAAGTGCCACTTCAAAGATTTCTTAGGTAAGGTCTGTTTGTCAGTTCTGTAAATCACTGTGCTTTCAAGCAGTTCCCACAAAATATCAGAAAACAAAACAAAAAAAAACCCCCACAAACCCAACAACGAGAACAACAACCACCACCCACAAAAAAAAAACCCAAAAAAACCCAACCAAAACCAAACAAACAAACAGCAAGATTTTTGTGATCAAGATCTAAAGAAACAGAAAGTTTTAAAGAGACACCCCAAAAGAACAAAACCACAGATTCCATAAGCTTGCATGAAGTCTCTAAAAAGAGACTTTGGGGAATGTCTAAATTGGCACATGGAAAGAATTATTAAAAGTACCAACTGGACTATGTAAAACCAGCACTTCCCAGCCTGGAAGCTTGATTTTTTTTTTTTTAATAGTTTTTCTGTTTTGTGGTTGATTTTTTTGAATTTTTATTATGTATGAGAAGGACATCTATCAAGTATTGTATTCCGTATTGTATGAAAAATTCCAGACACTGGAAAGATCCCACTGTCTGTTTTACTATTGCAGGCACATCCAACAATGAGATTTTCCATCTAGCTCAGATAATTTAAAAACTGTGGTATATTTGTGTTGGTGAGGATTATAGTCTGATTACTAGTACTGCACTTATTAGGGGTTTTTTTGCCAGTTTTGGTAATACTTACTGCTTTCTATTGGGGTTCCACAACCAACACACGTAAAGTTTTGAGCAGCCACCACTGCATCTCTCCTGTATACAGAGGCAAGTAGTTAGACCTTTCAGCACCAAAAACACAGTTTTAGTTAACATTCTTCCAAAGTGCAAAAGAACTACACTGGCACCAGGGAGAATGTCCACCTCAGGAGATGACTCCTACTCCATCACATGAAGAAGGAAGATTCTGTAATGCCTGTTGAAATAACTAAATTATTTTTCACTTCTTAAGGTGGCATCAGTATCATGGGGTTTGGAGATGGGAAATCCACATTTGCAACTGAAAAAGCAACTGAACCTGCAGTAACACAGGGAACAGCCAGTTTGCCTACTGTCTACACTTAACAGCATTTGACGTAGGGTGAAACAGCTCTTTCCTCACACATGACCTGGTGCCTCCCTCCACTTTCTGAAGACCAGCTATCCATAAAATATTAGCAGGAAAGTGGGGAAAGTCAAGAATATTCTCCAGGTACTGTCACAAAATGAAATTTTCAGGAGCTAAGTACACTGCCACCGTAACACCAAAGAGTACATGTATTATCACACGGAAAATTGCACATGCTGTGTTAATCAGGACGTGCCAAGAGAGGGAAAAAGATGCCATCTGTTTTCTAGTGAGGCTGGTGACAGACACTGCAAAAGGCTGTGCCATGCACCAGCTCTAGATCAGTTCACAGATCATCTGCACATGCACTAGATCTGTTAATCACCCAAGCTCCTTCCATCAGCTTCCCCCATACTCTATTAAATTACAATGCCCAGATCCCTCAAAACTTACTTGACTGAAGGATGAATATTAAATATAATCTGTGATCTTGGTGGGGACCAGCCAGAAGATCCTCTTAACTTGGATATGATCTTTATTTCTTCAGCCAGATTCAAACTGGACTCAAGTTCTCTTGGAATCTCTTCTTTCAGCACAGACTATTGAGAAAGAAAAGCTCATGAAGATAACCAGCCCATCAGCTGGACATATGTTAAATGCTATGGGAGATGTTTATCTCCCTTTATACTCTGGTATTTTAAAGTTCAGTTTTCACCTGCATGTAATCCCCCCTCAGTCAAACTACCTCATATCAGTCCCAGAAGAAAGCACATCCTAATTGTTCACAACTACACGTTTTGTATGTGCTGAAAATTGCTAGAGAGAGAAGACATTTTCTAAAAATTTAGATAAAGTGAACTAATAAACTGTAAGCACTCATCTGTATTTGTTTTCTTTTTTTTTTTTTTTTAATGTAGCTTCCTTCTTTTCCTAGCAGTGAAGCAGCTGCAGTGAGACCACGATTATTTGGGGAATTGAATAAAGAGCTCGTTGTTTTCAGATCAGACTCACTCTCTGCTTAGATGAGCTCAGGCAACCAGACAGCTGAACTGCAGAGTCTGTCTGCAACCAGTATTTTCTGAAAGCTCTGCACAACTCCTGGGCTGTTGCTTCAGCAGAATTGCTGCCTGGTTCAAAAGATGATCTGAAAGGTAAGGAATACTGTCAGTGAAAAACAGCACCACGTCATCAGCATCTCTGCTGCCTTTTCTGCATCCCTGAAAAGTTTTCTCCCATTCCTTCATTCCTACCCTCTTTCTTTGATACACCCAGGCCCTCAAAGAGCCACAGATACCACCCTCCAGCAAGACTGGAGGACCAGAGAAACACTGCTAAGCCAAGCACCAGAGACATTTGCTGTCAAGCAGCATTCCTTCCCCCTCCTTGAGAGGGCCGAATTTACCAAACCCACATCTTTCCCTGCCCCAGCCAGAAGAACCACCAGAAAGCTGCTCCAGCAGAAAAGGTAGTGCCACTGAGCTATTATAGTAAAGATACACACCTTTTATCAGGGGCAACAGACAGATTTTCAAGGTCTTCAAGTTCTGCAATAAAGGAGAAAATTTTATCAAGCCATTTAAGAAACAAAGCATCTGTTACTCAGCACTATTTTAAATCTACTTTCTGTGTTACCACAGTGTCAGTTTCAAATATATTCATCTTTACAACACCCTTGCTGGATGTGGGAAATAACCTCAGCCTTAGTTGTAAAACAGGCATAAGGAGTCTTATCTCCTCTGCATATCTTTGACATGATGAAGAATACTCCCTAATACCTTTGCATCCTATAATCACCATCAGCCTGCCTTCAAGAGCTGAAATGGTAAGGAGAGACTAAGTGCCTGCTGGTCAAGGTCCAGCCAGAAGGCACTCAACATAAATAACAAGGTACAGAGCCAAGAGAGGCCACATTAATTTTTCTGGACACTGACAGATATTTGGAGAGACCAATCACAAGCATACCAGCTAATGCTATAAGCACATTAGTAACAGGTGAGATGAATGCAATTAAAGGACTCACTTCATAATGTTTACATAGACACAATATGCTTATGCCAACAAGGCGTCCAGATTGGTAGCATTAGTTTTGACTATGCTTATTGCTCTCAAGACAAATGTTTCCCCATTTATATATCTCAAAGTAACTCTTGCTGCTAGGAATGCAGTCTTTTGGGAGCTTGTTCTTCATTTGTAGATCAGGGAAAGATGACAGGAAAAAATAAATCTCTGAAACTGAAGAGAGCAATAAAAATCCATTTGTTATCAGGAAAAGATAAAACAGAGGTTAAAAGTTGCACAGGCTACTTTTAAGGGTTTCTATTTCTGTATGTCTAAAAACCAGAAGCAAACCAAACTAAACTCAGGATGTCCTAAGGAGAAGCAAAGCACATATGACTGTAAGAGAAGAGACATTCTGCTCCAGTCTTGAAGCAGAGGGAGAGGCTGCCTAAAACCAAGTCAACCTGTTTCATTAGGAAACAAGCATGTCCTAAATTCTCTCAAATAATGCTGCTAAAGTTGACCGAGGTTGTGTCAGTTTCACACTTTCTTCATGCACATTGCTTTGGTTTAATCCTTAGACATCCCTCTGTTGGGTTTGCATGGCAAGATTTTGGTAGCAGAAGGGGCTACAGCGGTGGCTTCTGTGAAGCTGCCAGAAGCTTCTCCCATGTCTGAGACAGCCAATGCCAGCCAGCTCCAGAAGGGACACACCACGGGCCAAGGCTGAGCCCATGAGCCATGGTGGTAGTGCCTGTGGGATAACAGAGTCAAGATGGGAGGAAAAAAACCCTGCACAGTTGCAGCTGGAGAGAGGTGTGAGAATACGTATGAGGAACAGCCCTGCAGACAACAAGGTCAGTGGACAAGGAGAGGCAGGAGGTACTCCAGGAGCCAGAGCAGAGATTCCCCTGCAGCCCCTGGTGCAGACCATGGAGAGGCAGCTGTGCCCCTGCAGCCCATGGGGATTAATGGGGGAGCAGAGATCCAGCCTGTGGAGAAGCCCAGGCAGAGGCAGGAGGATGCCTGAAGGAGGCTGTGACCTAGAGGGAAGAAGCCCATGCTGCAGCAGGCTCCTGACAGGATGTGTGGGAAGCCCCAAGAGGTAGAGAAATTGGGAGTGAAGTTTAGCCCAGGAAGAAGGAGAGGTCGGGGGGAAGATGCTTTAAAATTTGACTTTATTTCTCATTACCCTACTCTGATTTGATTGGCAATAAATTAATTTCCCCAAGTTGATTGTTTTGTCTGTGACAGTTTTTGGTGAGTGATGTCTCTCTGTCCTTATCCAACCCACAAGCCTTTTGTTATGTTTTGTCTCCCTTTCGAGTGGAGAAGGGAAGGGTCAGAGTGGTTTGGTGGTCACCTTGCCAGGGCCAGCCCACGACATTCTCAAACCAGAAAAGATATTCTTTCCTAGAAAGCAAATCCTGCAGCAGTCTGGTATTGCTGCATGTGTTCTAATAAGGAGCTACACATACATGATTGTTTCCATTTTCTCATGTTATTTCTCCTACAATAACATCTACTAAATCAAGAGAATTCCCAAACAACGGAATAGATTCAACTGAACAATAAATCTGTTTCTGCAGTTACAATTTTAAAGTCTTACCAATAATTACATATTCATCCTCTGAGTCAGTGTGGCAACAAAATCTGGTAACCTCATGATGTGATGGTAGATGCACTGGGGAACTGACAGGCAGCAAAGCACAGCCTATCCAAGAAAAGGACAAGATCAGTGCAACTTTTCCAGCATTTATAAGTAGCTGCAATTATGTTTACATTTTTCATCACTTACCAAAACTTTAGCACACAGACTGCCTTTATAGAGCAATTTTAATTGTTGTTATACATACACAGAACAGGCCAGTTCTTGGGAGTCTGTCATACAGCATATGTCCCACAGTTACCTAGCCAGAATCTTGTAGTGATAAACCCAAATCTTTTCTATTACCAGTGGTCTCTCCCCTTCTCATGTCCAAGCACACCATTCATTTTTCCACAGAAGTTATGCAATTTAGACTTTAGGCCTATGATTAATCACTAACATCTGTACTACTCAAGAGACTAAAATCTACTTAAAAATGCATGTGCTGACTCAGCATTATAATGCCAGGAGTATTTATTATCTTGTCTTAAACTATATGTGAATGAATACTCTGGGAAGTCTCACTCAAACCAATTGCATGGTCTCATCTGCATACAGCAGAAGCAAACACAGAAAGAAAGAGCCAAGCTGCAAATACTACCAAAAACAACAACAACCACCAAAAAAAAAAAAAAAAAACACCACAAAAAAAACAAAACCAACAAACCACCAGATTTAAGCAGAGAAAGAAAAACAGCCAGCTACAGGCATGCTCTGTGGAGAGTCATGCTTGGCTTGTGGCATTTAAACCTTACATTTTCATTTTAATGTAAAAAATAATTGAAATTAATAAAACATAGGTGGGAACATCCAAAAGGAAGTATGTGACCCACAGGAAAAATACTTGTGGCATAATGATCCTCAATGGACCCAGCTCTCCAGAGACTCAAAGAAGGTAACAGAATTTGGTTCCAAGCAATGCCCCAATTTATTTGGTATTTTCTTGCACAGAAACAAACAGCAAAGGCTTTCAGACAAGGTTATGTTCTAGATTAAGTAACTTGCCTTCATAACCACTGTCTGAAGAGGTAACAGAAGAATCAGACTTCTTCACTCCGGGGTAAGAAGATAACTCCGAATCAGTGTGATAACTGCCATCTGATCCACTTGTTTCCTCCACACCCCAGGACTCTGCTTGCTGTTGGCTTAGGATATTACATTTCATTTTTTCTAGCGATGCTATAATCATATCTGCAACAAAAAAGTGTGCGTTTTCCTGGACACAAGATTAAAACGCTCATTAGTACACAGCATATTTGATATTTAGTTAAAATGAAATGAAATATATAATTTTCCCCCCATACTTTTTCAACTCTATAAATAAAAATGTAAACACGCCTGACCTTTTATTTAAACTCAAAAAAACCACCCCAAGGGCAATCCAGAAACAACATGCAAAAGGCAGCTGCCCAGATAACCGGCTCACCTTTGATTATAACATACAATTTACTTTTATCTTACCCATGTATTAGATAAAAATGAACTTGATTACATGACTAACTGATATATATGTATGCATTTTAGAGATGTAGTCTTCTAGTTACATTGCATTATTTAGTATGCAAGCGTGCATCCAAGTAACCTATTTAACATGACTGAATTTCAAGTCAATATGTGCAAGCAGTTTTGCACACATGCTAGCTGGAAGGGGCCAGAAGTGGCAAGTTTTGAATGGAGGGTAGATCTTCAGGTGGTGGGAAGTACAGGAGCTAGGAAAAGGTTTTCATGTGTTAAGAGTTAGGGCAGTGAAGTAGGGCGTATGCAGCGAGATAGCTTACGTGGTCAGCTCAATGCTACATAGAAAGTCTGTGGTAAGTGGGAACCTGGCACCCCTGGGCTTCCCACTGCCTTAAATAAAAGGTAGCTGTTCCACAGGTTCACTGTAGCATTTCCAAACCACACAACACTTCCTCATGATGACACCTGCCATCTTGTCTGCCCTGGTCACCCATTCTCTAGGAAAAGGGAACAATGAGACATCCACACAAATCTGGGGGTCCCTATCCTAATATCACTGCTGCATCCCTTGCTTCTTGAGGTCCAACAGAGCATCCCACCAGCCCCATCTGAGCTACTGCTGACAGCCTGGGCATAAGTCCCAGACCAGTCTCAGCACAGAAGTGGATACATCATGGAGAGATAGTTGTACTCAGGCACCTGGGTGGAAACCCAGAGATACTCAGGATACTCTCCCTTTCTCCCCTCAAATGCCATGTGCAAACCTAAACTTAACATCTAAAAAGCTATGGCAGTATCCAAGGCTAGAGATTCTGAGTGCAGGATAATTAAAGCTTTGTAAAAGTGGCTTATGTTCAGAAAATTGTACCACTTGACATTGGTATTCATGACATCCCCTCAACTTGTATGGGAACCATGAAGAAAGACATCAGTGTTTAGGAATAGCTAAATCCTAAGGAGCACAACAGCACAGCTTTCTTACTGCTCACAGACAAATACACATAGACAAGATTACTCTCAGCATTAGAGAGCACCCAAGTTCCTGTGGATGTTTGGAGAGACTTTTATCTTTTCCCCAACACTAATTAATATTACTTGCTTGGTGCACAGTTTCTCCCAAGACAACTTTCAGGGAACTTAAGGAGTTCAGGAGTTTGCTATCTTTCCATTAGCAAAGAAATAATTTAAAAACCCTTTTTCCTTTTTGGGAGAGATCTCTTACTTTGAAGATTCAAAAAGTCTCAAGATAGGGGCAGAGCACAGCCTATCAGCATGCCCTGCTGATAAAAGCAATTATGAACGTATCTGACAGAGCTGCATTGCAAAAAGATGAAATAGAACACAGGGACTCCTGTACTCAGCATGGCTATCAGCTCTCAGCTCTGCCTACTGATAGCTCCCTCACTCTATGAAGCAGTCCCAACTCAGCTGTGACACACCAACCTTCTCATTTCTGTTCCCTCCTACTCACATCAGTGGAAAGCCCCTTTAAGATTATCTGACCCATTTCCTTCCTGGCACACAACTAGGACTCCAGGACTTGGTGACATCACAAGTACCTTAGTTTTCAGTCCTAAAGTTCAAAGAGATTCTTTCACAAGCTAAAAGTATTTGGAGTTTTGTGGCTTTTTGTTTGGTTGGGTTTTTTTGTTCTTTGGGTTTTTTTTCAAAGGCAGCCTTGCTCGTGATGGACTGAGCTCTTGCTATCTTCTAACCTGTAATCTCATCAACCCCCAGTCTCTGCACAGTAGTAGTAGCTGATAAGATCTTGCCTCACTCAACACTCAGATTGTGGTTTCTAATCCAGATATCTACTCACTGGTCTCCTGGTGTCTGAAAGCAAATTACTTTTGTTTTAGGTCCCACATTACAGACTGAGAAACATCATCTCCTTTCTGAAAAACCTTTCATAAAAAGCAACATGAAAAGCTAGTACAAGTTTGTTGAGTTTTGGTGTGTCATTTATTGAGTGGGTTTAGTTGTCTGAAGCGCACCTTACGGATGCTGAGAGCTTCAAATCAAATGCAGCACTTGCCACTGCAGCAAAACCAGTGCTGTGCACAAAGATGATTACCTCTTGAGCCCAGGACATGGGACCACATGCACACAGTCCAGCAAAAAAAATCTCCTTTTCTAGGCACATTTTTAAAGCTCTTTTATATTAAATCCTACTCATTGCAATCCATTAACACCTCTTTTTCCACTGTTGGAAAAGATTGACATTTAGCACACAGTTACGTGTGACAGCTTTAGCTCCTCATATTTAGCTCTGTTTATAGGCTTGAGTGGACTGCCTATCTGGCAACACACCTAAGACTGTTTGGGGCCCTTATGAGAAACCATGAGAAACTGCTTGAATTACTGCAGCTCTCAGAGTTATTGTGGTTGTTATTCATACTGTAATTCCTTGACAGCAAATCTCACATGCTCATCATAAGCACACACAAAAAAACCCCACCCTCTCCCCATCTTTTGACAGTAAAAGCATGAGGTAAATCCCATCCATATGCACGCAGCTGGAACAAATCTTATGTAACATATTCTAATTTAACTTTAAAGTTACTAATGTTAAAGTTTGTTTTCAAGGAATGTGTGGGAAAATGATGGAATGAAAAGGAGAATTGTACATTGTTCCTATATCTATTTCCATTATTTTAAAATAATTAAATTATTTAATTAATGGGTCAAGAATAGAAAACAAATTATGAAATAGGCATTTTGTGTTTGTAGGTTCACCCATAGAGGGCAAGAAGATGGAAAATAGAATATTTGTAAAGATTAGTACATCTATCAGGAAGTTCTTTTATTGAGAAACACCTCTTGTCATTTGTTTTTGCCACAATAAAACGTAAAAAACATTATGACAATAATATTTGCTGTCCTCACCTTTTCCACATCCTCTGGAAGCATGCAGACGTCCTGCAATGAACGATTCAAGGGTATAGCACTTATGTTCAAAGGGGAAGTAGAACCTGTGGGTACAAGAAGAACTTTTATTAGTTACTTCTTTCTCTGCAGCTCCCACGATGTATGCACGGTGACTTCCAGAAAGCAAAGCAAACTTTTTTTCCCAAAACTGAACACCATTGAGGCCGGAGGCTGTGATGGAAGCTAAGGAGGAGAAAAATGTGAGAAACACGCTGGCATTTGAACTACTCTGGCAACCTGAAGCATGAACATCAACTACCAGAGAAACACAGTTTAAATGCTGTGCTGTGACAGCACCAGTGCATTCCCACACCAGTTCTCTCCAAGCTATGGCCTGAGCTGCTGGGGACAACCACAAACAGAACCTGAGGCTGGACTGGCAGCAATGCTCTGCAGTTGGTGACACAGTCAGCTAACTCTGCACTCTGCTCATTCACAGTTGCTGGAAGAAACACAAATCTCACTGCTGTCTGGGCATGCAGAGAGATGCGCCAGCCTTAAAAGATTCACCATATCACTTCTGGCATTGTCTGACTACAGTAAGTTTGGAAAACATTTTGCCATTATGTTTCCATACCCTGAGGAAATCTCCCTCCTGCTTCTAAATGTAGCCCATACTGAATAGTAGTATGTCCAGCTGTGGCATTAGCCACAGTATTCCTTGCTTCCCAGAACTGCAGTTTTGTCACTGATGAGTATGATGAGTATATGAAATAAATTTCATCTCTTTTTCCCTGATAAGAGCTTTTCACTGTACAGCAGAGCACACACCAAGTTTTACTGGTGCTTACTACCTCTTCTTGGACCTCGAACTCACACAGTTTCTGTTTCACTCTCGTGATGTTTACAGGATAAAATACGTCGTGGCAAATGGCCACCACACAAACACCATTTAAAGC
Organism: Dicrurus megarhynchus; assembly: GCA_013399195.1. Lineage (NCBI taxonomy): Eukaryota > Metazoa > Chordata > Aves > Passeriformes > Dicruridae > Dicrurus > Dicrurus megarhynchus. The sequence goes on from VXAD01008756.1 coordinate 2,540,981, forward strand.
CTTTGCAAATAGCACACCTTAATCAATGGCTTTTTATTTTTAAAAAATGCCCTTCCTAAATTTGATTAAAAGTCACAGACAGGCTAAAGAGTTCCCACAAAATATGATCATAATTTATGTAAACCTTTTCTCCAACTAAGGGGCACTGACTCCCAGGCCTAGTTTGGATTATTTATATTGCCTTACTTAAGAGAAACCATGTTACACTGCCCTGAACGTCGATGACATCAGGCTGGAAAGTCAATACTGTGCTCAAGCGTAGCGACACAGATGGAGTTTTTGTACAGAATTATTAATACCTCTATTGTGTATACCATGAAGGAAAAACTGACAATATGACTTTTTAAAACAGATTCAATGGCCTAATTAAGTTATTTTCATACCTACCTGATGATTCATCTTAGTAGGTAAGCTCTATGGCTTGATAAAGGACTACATTCTTGTCAGTTAAGATAACAAACATTACTCTCTAGACTAAAAATAATAAGCAGAAATAAGGAAATGGGAAAATGATTCCTTTCTCTTTAGAACATAAGATGCAATTCATCTTAAATATAATTTTAAATCTAATGGGAGCTCTCTCCTTTGCTTACCTCTTGCATCCCACTTGCATCTTTAAGTAAAAAGAATGTAAAAGAAGCACAGGGAAAAAGCCCGGCACATCCAGCAATGGGATGCAACTCTGGGTCTGATGCAGAAAAATTATCTGGTTGCCTTTCTGCTCCTGAACACTGTTGCCTGGAGGCTGCTGGGGCTGCGGAAAGAGCCCTAAGAGCTAGAGAAGGAAGTGACCTTGATGTACATAGAGGTTAAAACCACGAATAAGCCTGTGAACTGTCAGTGACACGACAGCCACAACAAAGCCCCCAGAAAACACTGAACTCAGTCACAACCTCTCCATTAACAGTAACAGAGCCTTTTCAAAAGGTTGAACAATGGCCAGTCTCTGGTGGCCTCACACACATGAACAAGGCCTAGTAGGAATTTATGGGGACCAGCAGAAAATCCCACTAAACAAAAATTAAATCCCACTGAAAAAAAAAATTATTCTGATTTAAGTGGTATTATATAATTTTCTTGTATCTCGTGCATCCCTCAGCAATTCTCCTGCAAGAAACCACCATCTCTGAGATAGCAATCGAAAGAATAGCAAGTCAGGAACTGCTATTGTGTAATTCCTGCCCTCAAATTAGGCATTATTTTTTCATTTTGCTATTCACTTTTCATATCCTCATAGTACTGGATAGTGCAGGAGAGAATGAGACCCCATTACCCAAGCTACCCAGTAGCGAGTTAAATGGTTAAAAGCAACAAGGAATGAAGAAATGCAGAAGTTTTCACTTTGTACAGAAAAGGTATGACTCTAAGGCAGGCAGAACACACCACATTGTTGAGTGTCTAACAGGATCCTGCCTCCTACGGGGAGTACCTTTTAGTAAAATCAAGGATGCTCTTCTTTGGTCACCTGGCTGCCAGATTCCTTGCTCCCTTTGTTTTCTGGAGAGCCAGCAGCGCTACTACCCCAACACAAGCTTGTGACACATCCGACTCGTGCCAGGAGGTCGAGTCACGCACAACGTATTTGTTCTTACGCACGTGCCTCGCAGTCCCCGCTGACCCCGAGAGCCTGGGCTGTGTTTTCCAGACCCAGCTCCCCAAACACGTGTGACTGGCTTCAGCCAGCCCCAAATGCTGGGTGCGGTTCCCTTCTCCCTGACGGGCACTTCTCAAAGGCACAGAGCCAACGCGACACGCAGCAGACGGAAACAGCCATAATCGTCACATATTAACTGTTGACGACAGCCTGTCCTGGATGACAGAAACGTTAGTAAGAGCACACAGTCCTGGCAATGGCACGTGCCTGTTCGAGACCTTGCTGCCAGCTTAGACCTTGGAGGAGCTCCAGGTGAAAAGCTAGAAAGGATCAGAAATTGGAAGTGGAGGTCAGTGGAGTGTCACCACTAGGACTACCTACTGTTGACCAAAGGGACAAGAAAAAACCCAAATCAAAACAAACCAACAAAACCCAGCCTTTGTAATATTCTTTTATAATACAAAGGCAGGATGAACACTCCCTGCTCTTTATCTTTACTCCAGTAGAAAAATCAGACCTCAGTTGCAACAGTTTTCTGAAGCTTATAATCTATCATCATAGAATCATAGAATGGTTTGGGTTGGAACAGACCTTAAAGACCACCTTGCTCCAAATCCCCTGCCATGGGCAGGGACACCTTCCACTACACTAGCTTGCTCAAAGATCACTCACTAGACCAGGTTGGTCAGGACCCCATCCAACCTGGCCTTGAACACTTAAAAGGATGGAGCATCCACAGCTTCCCTGGGCAACCTGTGCCAGTGCCTCACCACCCTCATAGTAAAGGATTTCCTCTTAATATCTAATCGCCCTTCCTATCTTTTGTAAGTCCCCCTCTAAGTATTGGAAGGCTGCTGCAAGGTCTCCCTGGAGCCTTCTCCAAGCTGAACAACCCCAACTCTGTCTGTCTTCATAGAAGAGGTGCTCCATCCATCTGAATTTATTTGTGGTCCTAAACTAAGTCCTTAGATACAACTAACACCCTTTACAAATAAAATCCAAATGCTTAATCTTGCTGTACCAAAGGCTGCTCCTGTCAATATTAGATGTTAAACTGGAGGGGACTGTTCTGCTGCCCCAGCCAAAAGGCAGGGACCCCGGCCTGCAGGCCAGGAAGGCTGGCACATCTCATGGAGGCACACACACAGCCCCAAGGCCAGCCCAGCTGCTCCCCCAGCCATCTCAGGGGCATGTGCTGAACTTTCCCACTGAACAGCTCCTCACCTATGGGCCTGCGCTGCCCAGAGCCTCCTGACACTGCAGCGTCAGAAGGCATCCTGCTCAAAGGGCACCCTCTGCTAGCAGCCACCAGCCAGTCCTCTTCACAGACAACGCACAGGAATATCCATATGGTTGGAAAACTGGTGAGAGGCATAAAGAACCTGTTCTATATCAGATGGCGGGTTGTGTCTCCAAGACCTCAGGTGCACTTGAAAAGGGGAAAAGGAAAAACAGTCCCACTCCAGAACAAGCCAATTTAGTCATAATAAACTGGATGTTAATGCCCTGCCTCCAAAATCCCAGCATCCAAGGACTCCCTCTCCTCCACCTCCTGCCAAATACAGTATGACCCAGGGAGCCCACACACAGCAATGATTCATTACCCAATGCCCAGATCCATGCTATCTGCTGGGAAAAGGGTAACAGTGAAGACAAGATAAAGCTGGTAGGAAGTTCATCCAGTGGATGTTCTACAATGCTCACATCTCAGCGATTTTTACATTTTACCAACAGCTGCATATTACAGAAGCATTTCTGCATCCTGAGAGATGCCTACTGCAAGCATGAGCGTCTCTCATTTTACTGAGTCCAACCCCCTGGTTCTCCTTGGTTTTCAAGCTCTTTCTCCCCTCTCTCCTATTTTGAATTGAAGCATTTGTCGAATTTGCAATCACCATAAATAAGGCCCACTTCAAGTACAGTTGTCTGTCCGAGCACAGAGATCTTACAACAAAAATGCAGCTGTAAAGTTACCTGTTGGATTGACTGGCTCTGACTGGGAAAGGCCACTGGGAGAATCACTGTCACTGCTGCTGAGAGGCACAGGCTCTATGGCATAAGGGTATTTCACTAGATCTGCTTTACCAACAGTTGAATCTGGAAGCAACCTTGTGAAAGCCAAGTCTCTTTCAGGGGAGGTATAAGATTCTTTTCCAGAATGCACAACAGCGGATGTGACAGTGCCTCCTGTTAATGTCACTTGGGTAAAGCAGTCACGCTTCAGAGGGGACGTGCCTGAAAGAGTGAAACCATTCAAGGAGGAAGCAGCAGGATCTCCAGCAGTATAATGGGGACAAGAGAAAGTATCCAGTGAAGGTTTGGGGGAATCACAGTCTGTGTTGTTCCAACATGCCCGGGGCCTTGTAAACCGAATGTCTGTTTGTGTACAGGCAGTGCTGTGATGTGCAGAATCACTGTCACTGTCATCATGGCTATCCCCGGCGCTGCTTTCTTCCCACTGTTCCACATCACTATCCGGATGCTCAGCTCCCTGCATTGTGCTCTGCTCCAACACCAAAGAGGGCTTCAAACCAGATGCATTTAAAACAGACACGAGAATGTCTTTGATAGCTTCAGCACTGCCTGGGTATGATCCAAAATTTCCAGCATGTCCAATCACTGCTGGCCTTGAAGATTCATCTGTTCAGAAAATAGAAGAAAACAAGAGGTTAGGAAACAATTCTAAGAAAAGGTTAATACACAACATGAATAAAATGCATATCATTTTTTACACAGGTGAGAAGACAGGAAACAACTGAATTCACTCACCACTCACTGCTGCCTCTTCCTGCAAGAAAGCTCTTGCTTTCTGCACTCAGGAAGCAATTCTGTCATTGATAAAGGCTAGGTAATAAACCAACAGTAAAGTATTCTGCTGCTATCCAAACACAATTAGCTAAGACTTTAACGGTGACTGATTGTCAGTGTGCTCAAAAACATCACTGTTCTACAAAACAGGATAACAAAACTATTACTAATACAGGTACTGATCCTACTGCCAATAGAAGAGAAGATTACATTATAGCAAAACATATAGAAGATCAATAGAACAGAAAGACTAACAAAAAATACACTCAGTAATACAAGGTCAATGTGCTTGTGTGTTTCAGTTCAGTCAGAGCAGAAATAGCTAAAGTACACTTCAGTCCATTATTCATGGGGTGGCAACACAGACAAAACCATAACAAACTTAGCTCTGTCACAGCAAGATCATTATAATGCCTCTGAAAGAATCAAAAGCACTGCCAAGGTCCTATGTGATCTACTGCAAAACTGTAGTTCGACAGAAAATGGAAAAACTGCTTTTAGAGGCAGACATAGCAATATTAGCAGGACACAGAAGTGTGTACTGCAAACAGTAGCTTTTGAAGAATAAATTGAACAAAACAATATGAACAACAAAACTATACCTTGAACAAAACAAAATAAATAAAAAACACCAAAAACGAGCAAACAAAAAAAAAGCCTCAGAGGAACTGCCATAATCCAAGTAATTGAGAGATTAGACACAAAGTTAAAGAAGAAACTATCTACCACATCAACACAATGAAGTTAACAACTATCTCCTTTGGGGAAGATAAGTCACTTGTAAAATTCTAAGAATAGATACAATCAAGAAGAATCATTTCCAGGACAAAGAACTCCTGGTTAGGACCACAGGAATGTTAAACACTGCTGGTGAAAAAAGCAGCAAGTGTTGCAGACTGCAGACTTTGCCCAGAGGTTGCTCTCCTTGGACACATCTCATTGAAAAACAGTAAACTTCTCCATGAGTCTCTCAACTGGAAGCCTGCATGCACTCAAACTACATGCTAAGAAAGTTTACTACTGAAGGAATCAAAAACAAAAAAAAAACAAACCCCATGTATTTTGGAACAGCAAGTCCATATAAAGACCAGTGCTCATCAAGAAAAAGCTGAAAAAAACCAAGAACATCACATATAAGCTATACTGCAAGAGCTGCTAGCAAAGCTATCCTAGCAAAGCCAGGTCAAAATCAGACAGAGTATGTTAGTAATGGGGATCACTCACCTGCCACTTTCCAGGACAAAGCTCTTGCAGAAATAGCAGCAAAACTGGCACATTTTACTGGCTGCACTTGCAAAGAAACATCTTGCCAGTGTAGCCAGCCATGGCAGTATAAGGACAGGAATGGGAAAATTAAAACTAACTGACTTTCAAACAAACATTTCAGTCTTTTCAGGAAAAGAAAGGTATTTTGGTAAGTACTGACATTTCAGTTGCACAGGAATACCTTAATTTGGGCTGCAAACATCATCTTCTCTGTGCAAAACAAAATATTTAGTGTTATAATCAAAAATCATAAAATTTTATGGGCTGAAAGGGGCCTGAAAAATCATCTAGTTCCAACTCCCCTGCTATGGGTGGGGACACCTCCCAGTAGACCAGGTTGCTCAGAGTCCCATCCAACCGTGCCTTGAACACTTAAAGGGATGGGGCACCAACAACTTTTCTGGGCAACCTGATCCACCCTCACATAAAAAATGTCAGCATTAACTAAAATGGTCAAACTACCATTAAGAGGCAAAAAACACCCGTACTTGCAAATTGCATAATGTATATTAACGTTGTACCACCCTCAACGCCAATAAGTAAACAAACTAGACTTGTTTAGTACACACAAACATCGATAGCTTTTGCTAGCACTACAAGCACCAGCAAAACTCCCGAGAGGGAGGCAATTTGGAACAAACTGGCATTACCTGAGAGAACAGAGATTTGAGGTGTTGGAGCAAGGCAGCTAATCCTCACTGAGGGATTTGAAGAACACGCTGAGTCGGTGAACGCCACCTTTAGGCTTTCGTGGTTTAACTACAAGGAGAACAGAGAGGCAGACAATTTGGTTATAAGATAACAGCACTCTGCTAATGATACCCTCAGTCTCACAGTCATGCCAGCAGGACGAACACTGTTCTGAAGCATGCCAACAGTCACCTAACCACTGCCTACATTTCTGGCTGCCTGAAAATCTCCCCAGAAGCATGCACTGTCTGGAGAGCACTGGCATCTCAGCTCTGCATCTCTCATTTCACTCCAGAAGGCAGGTGACCAAAAGAAACTCTCCACAGCAGGAGGATTAAACATGTGCATAAGGCACAAATGAGACAAAATACTGAACAGGATGTCTGTGTATCTACCCAAACAACAGCAATGGAGTGGAAAAGAATCCAAGGAACCACCAATCTATATCTGGAAGCATTGCCTATTTAGATGTATACAAGTTATAAGATAAATCTATGACGATCCAACTCCACAAATATCTGATGCACGTGCTGCTTGATCTCCCAGCCCTTACAACCGGGAGGAAGTGTGGTCACATCACCTAATTTGATAGAACACAGTACATGTGGTTCACATCAGCAACGTGACTGACCCAGCATAAAGCGAGAGGTGACACAGATAGATAATACTCAACCTGGCATAAGAGCTTGCCAGTATAAACTGACCAAAATTCTGAATGCATTTGAACTGCCTGAGCAGGTTTATACCAGATCAGCACTTTACTTTGTGCAGTCATGACGCTTCCAATTCAGTATTTCTACTCTCAAAGCTGGATTTACCATGCTGTCAAACCAGAGTAAGTTGAACCAGAGAAGCAATTTAGTGCAGATACTCAGGGGCTAATTCCAACAAGAGACTATGATACACTGAGGATAGCAAAGCAACAGGTATCCTCCCTAAGCTCATAAATTCCTTGTGAGGACCTAAAATTTGTCCCCCCACCTCCCTACTGCCTCAAGTATGTCATGGACCTGCAGAGCACATCACAGAAATGAGGGAAATGAAAGGGATGCCCTGCTCCAACATGCACATCTTAAAAAGCACTTAACCAAGGTGTTGTGCCTTCTCCCCACATCAGTGAGAATGTCTGCACACTGAAGCACGCCCAGGATTCCTCTCACCCTCTCCTGCACACTGTGATCCCATACAAAGAGAAGGGAGTTAAAGGCGTGCTGTCCTTGGCCACCCTGAGCTGTTGATCTCTATACTTCCTATGTGGAAGACTGAGGTGACTCACAGTACAGATCTTGTTCAGATCAAAGCCAAGGAAAGCAGAAGGAATTAAAACCCACAGAAAATTTCCCTTTTAATGGAGAATAACGTTTCAAGCCAAATATAGTAAGTTTAATTTAAAATATTTAGCATTTGATTATGCTAATGCTTAGAAAAATACTCTCTTCAGTATCTGCTAGTGTTTTCTTTTTTTTCCCCCCTCTGCACTACTTTTGAGAAAGTGGCATGTAGGCAGGCTTTATCCATATAAACATCATATTGTAAATATCAGTGGATAAAGTATGAATTATTTTTTAATTATTTTATTAAATTTTAAAAAATTGTTTTCAATACCAGCAATTAACAGACTCTACCTCTTAGGATGCAAGTATCCCAACTGCTGAACAGCTGGATAAATGCAAGTACTTTATCAGTAAGCACAGCTATTAAGGGTGTTGAGTTTTTAAGATTTTTATCTCTTTTTTTAAACAATGCTTCCATCTCTCGGTTCTATCAGAATGGTCTGAGAATTCAGGTAAGATTCCCATTTCCTTTCAAGACGCTATGAGTTCAACTACATCACAGAAAAATAAAAAAGCCACAAAACTATCCCCACCAACAAACGCAAAAAAAAAAAGAAGGGAATAACGAGCAATGACAAGGAAATACAACAACAAGAGAAGCACATGGAAAGCACAACACACTGCCATAACCAGTAAAACCCACTGACACTTTGACATGTTCCTAGTATAAGTCTGTCTTTTCCTCCCCCACCTCTAATACTTGGACTGTGTTTCCCAAGTTAACTCCACCAGCATTTAAAAATAATTTCTACGACCACTGACAACTAAAAGCTGGTTTTTGAACCAAGACCCCCCCCAGCTAACGAGCACACTGAGCCACCATTCAGAAGTCTCCCTTGCCTCACCTTTCCAGAGCAGGGGTGCTTGAAGACTTCTGTTCTGCTGAAGCTGGCGAGCGCTACTGCATGGAGAGACATAGTGGGAAAGCTTTCATTTTTTGGTGTTGTTAAGTACCTGGAAGCAACAGACAAAGAATTACAGTCACCACCGCGTTATCCCCGGTTCTCCATCTGTTTTGCAGACTCTACAGTTAATACTCTGAGCTGTTTTCCGTCCTGACTTGGCAAGCTTATAGAAGCTTACCGAAAAGCACAGCTCAGCAACAATGGAAATGTGCTTTTAAAAAGCGCCTAACTCAGAGATGTTTGGTTTTTTTTTTTTTGTTTGCCTGTTTGTTTTTAAGTAACACAACAGGAACGCCTTCCACACGCATAGGAGGAAGATTACTGATCTGTGGTACTTCACAGTTTGCTGTAAAAGGAGGAAGAGAGGGAGCGCAGCGGGCAGCAGCGAAGCCCCCGTGCTCCGGCTCTGCAGCTGAGGCTGCTCCCCCCAGGCCGGGTGCCGGGCAGGAGCAGGCAGCGGCGATGACAAACGCCGGCGATGTCCCCGGGACGCCGCGCAGCCCCGCGCACGGCAGGGCTCGGCTGCCGCGCGGCTCGGCAAGCGCTGCATCCGGAGGGGGACCCCGGCACATCCCGCGGCCCCAGNCCTCCCTGTCTCCCTCCCTCTCTTCTTCCCTCCCTTGGCGGGGCCGAAACCAAACGTCCCCGAGCAAACCTAAACAAGAAAAAACTGCCGGCGAGGAGCAGCGCCGGGCTCTGCGCTGGTCTGGTTTGGAGAACAGGAGGCTGAGGGCCGGCGACCTCGTTGCTCTTTGCAGCTTCCTGAGGAGGGGAAGTGGAGAGGGAGGGGTTGAGCTCTTCTCGCTGGTACCCAGCGACAGGACGCGTGGGAATGGTACAAAGCTGCTCCTCAGATTTACACTGGACACTGGGAGCTGTTTCTTTGCCGAGAGGAACGGCGTTCCTAGAGGTGGTCAATGCCCCAAGGCTGTCCGTGTTTGAGAGGCATTTGGACAACGCTTTTATCAACATGCTTTAACTTGGTCAGCCCTCAATTCATCAGGCAGTTGGACTAAGTGATCATCATAGGTCCCTTCCGAATGGAAGAGTCTATCCTACAACCAAATAAACCCAAGAGGAGTCAATTGGGAGTGAATGGAGGGTGTTTTCTCGGTCGGTGGGATGGGGTACACTGAGGTTTCCAGGCAACATATGCAGACACAACTCAATGATCAGCTGTATCCGAGGACTTGCTATCAACTGGCTGATTGGAAATGATAGGTCCATTCTCACTGAGCTTTTGGAGAAGAATTGAGCCATCTGCCAGGCTGATCTACGAGTCAGCTGTCTTAGCAGGCTCAAAACTAGCAGGCTGTAGTTCCTAGTAGCCAGTCTGAGCTAAAAATAGAGTGAAGGAATGCTGAGCTGTATTTGTGAAGCTAAAAAATTGCTGATTGTCCATAAAATGCAAAAAATATGTGCAAGAACTTAGGAAATTGCAAATCATGAGGAAGTAGGAGAGATAGAGTCCAGATGGCACCATGAAGAAATAAGTAGAAGCAGTAAATAGAATGCAAAAGAAAGCTGCAGCTGAAAATGTGGCTTTCAGATGTTCTGGAGTAATTGTCTCCTTTTTAAGCACAATTGATGACTTAACCAGTAAATAGGACAGTGGAAATGGGCTGTGGAAACTTTGAAGGAGCTGCTGGCCATGCTGCACGGTTGCCTGAATTTAGTCTGGATGGGACTCTAAGCAACCATGATCTCCAAAGGGGGATTTGACTATATGTCCTTTAAATGTCCCTTCTAACACAAACTATTCTATGATTCTATGTTATCATAAGGTGTGAGTTTCAAAGTCCCAGATATAAAATGGTAATTTCACATGGTTATTTGTAAAACTAAATTCTACTTTTGAGACACATTCATGTCAGGAAGGGCAGGTAGTAAGATGGAAATGTTACAGATTTATTTGTAGTTGTTACTAAAGCCTGGCAAAAGACATGCTAGGGAATTTGTGTTTTAGTCCATAAAGTTTTCCAGAATCTTTACAGGAAAAGAATTATGCAAACGCAAAACACTAAGTATGTCTGAAAGCAACACGACAACAACAACAAAAAATTATGGTAGCATTTTCACATCCATTTAGTGCTTTTTTTTCCCTCCTTGCTGCACTCTTTATATGTGTGTGTGTGTGTGTGTGTGTGTATTGCCAGGAACTCTTGTATTGTATCAGACCCCTTGCTCAGGATATGATTAAAAGCACTTTTTGCAGATGTCACCAACAGAAATATTAGAAAACTGGACAAATGCAAAATCACAAGGAAAAGGNAATGCAAAAAATATGTGCAAGAACTTAGGAAATTGCAAATCATGAGGAAGTAGGAGAGATAGAGTCCAGATGGCACCATGAAGAAATAAGTAGAAGCAGTAAATAGAATGCAAAAGAAAGCTGCAGCTGAAAATGTGGCTTTCAGATGTTCTGGAGTAATTGTCTCCTTTTTAAGCACAATTGATGACTTAACCAGTAAATAGGACAGTGGAAATGGGCTGTGGAAACTTTGAAGGAGCTGCTGGCCATGCTGCACGGTTGCCTGAATTTAGTCTGGATGGGACTCTAAGCAACCATGATCTCCAAAGGGGGATTTGACTATATGTCCTTTAAATGTCCCTTCTAACACAAACTATTCTATGATTCTATGTTATCATAAGGTGTGAGTTTCAAAGTCCCAGATATAAAATGGTAATTTCACATGGTTATTTGTAAAACTAAATTCTACTTTTGAGACACATTCATGTCAGGAAGGGCAGGTAGTAAGATGGAAATGTTACAGATTTATTTGTAGTTGTTACTAAAGCCTGGCAAAAGACATGCTAGGGAATTTGTGTTTTAGTCCATAAAGTTTTCCAGAATCTTTACAGGAAAAGAATTATGCAAACGCAAAACACTAAGTATGTCTGAAAGCAACACGACAACAACAACAAAAAATTATGGTAGCATTTTCACATCCATTTAGTGCTTTTTTTTCCCTCCTTGCTGCACTCTTTATATGTGTGTGTGTGTGTATTGCCAGGAACTCTTGTATTGTATCAGACCCCTTGCTCAGGATATGATTAAAAGCACTTTTTGCAGATGTCACCAACAGAAATATTAGAAAACTGGACAAATGCAAAATCACAAGGAAAAGGGGAATAATATGTTTTTAAAGTTGATTAGGTGGAAACTCAACTAGGCTAGGGTGCACCAAACTGGCATCTCGCCCCAATACCAGAATCACCCACACTGGCTTAGGAAGAGGCAAACCCAATCTATTTTGCTGGTGTATATGCCAAAACAAAAAGCATCAGCAAAAATGTGTCCCAAATCTTACAACAGAATGTCAAAACCCAGAGGCTGGGAGCAGAGACAGCAGAGTAAAAGCCCATCAGTTGGCTTCTGTAGAGGAATCCTCCTACTTTCCATATCTTGGGCGTGGAAGTACATGTCCTGTAAACTTTAGGGTATATACCACAGTGAAATCTTTGAGCTACAAAGGGATACTGGGGAGAACTAAAGCAGATTTACCTGGTGTCTCTAATATAATTTATTTCTTTTATGTTAAAGGCATTGCTCCTGACAGGGACCCGAGAGAGTACTGACTCTGTAATGTTTGCATCAAACTGCCTGAAAATAATCAGGAAGAGGAGGATTTTTAATCACACCTAAAATACCTCAAACTTGGCAATTATTTGGAAGACTTCTACAGAGAAGTCCCAAAGGCTTTATTTTATTTTGTTTGGTTGGTTTTTATTTTTAATGTTAAGGCTAATGTTGCAGAAGGACCCAACTCTACCTTTTGAAAAGACTCCGTATTCCTAATTCTCTAGAAAAGAGCTACCAGGAATAGCTTTAAAGTTAAACATGTAAGCTATATAAAAGGAGGAAGTATACAAGTAATTGCATGTCAAACCAAAATAATTACAAGGATAGGAGAACTATCCCAAGCCAAATGTACATCCAGGAAATTGGTGGTCAGCTGACCTTCTAAAGAATTCCAAACATGCTGATTTACAGGCATCCACTCAAAATACAAAATATGTCTGAGGGTGTTGGTCCCCTGGCAGGGGATCACAGCTTGAGGCAGTGTCCTCAGCTTCCCACCCAGCTGGGTGTCTGGCCACGCTGCTCTTGAGCGAGCTACCAGAGCCTCAGTGTGCTGGTAGACTGTACAGTGCTGTGGCACATCTCCACCAGAGCAATGCACATCCTGCTTTTTCCCTTTTTTTTTTTTTTCTGGTAGATATTTAGTTACAAATATGTAGTAAATTCTAATGCAGCCAAGGACCATAATTTCTGTGGCAATGTCATTTAATCCTAGTAGTTCAATAGATGTTTATGAGTGGCTCGGCCACCCAAGTCAGAAGGTCAAGGAGAACAAAGGCACTTTAGTCATTCCTGTTCAGAAATTCTGACTGTGCATTACTGGTACTGTGCAACTGCCATAGTTGAGACATATTCATGTTTTAGATGAGTTTAAGCCTTTTTAAAAACCTGTAGTGAGAGAAATTATTTTCAGTAGAAGACAGAGTCGAGTGTCCTTCTACACATCCTTTTAAACATTGGAAATGAAGCAGAGAAAAGGATATAGTGGAGCTGGTTTCAGTAGGAGTAGAGCTGGATTCAAAAGGTCGAGGAAAGAAAACAGGGAAAGACCTTGCAGTTTTCCATTAAAGTCAATCTGTAAAGGCTTTCCAGTATTGTTCATTTCAAGGCATATGGGAAAATATGGCATCTTGGAAAAAGGCTTATCCTTACAGCTATGAACTGAACATCAGAAACAGTTGAAAAAACATCATTTGGACATTTTTAATAGTAAACTCTGCACCAGTACAACTGCTGAGGCAAGGATTATACAGGGTATTTAAAGTCAGTAAGATACCGTATGTACATTCATATTTAAGTAGCTTCTGTTTTTAATCTCTCATTTAGCTCAGGATGCAATTATTCCTCATGAGTACAACTTGAAAAAACCCTCAGTAATGTCGGAACACAATTTGCATAGCAATTTCTGAAGTGAAGTGCATGTGGAAGGCTGGTTCACAAAGAAAAAGGGAGAAGAGTGAATCACAGAGAGGTTAAAGACAGAGGAAATAGAGACATTCAAGAGCTATCTCTCTACTGTGCTGAGTTTACTTGGGGTGGAGAGTCAAGCTCACACAATGCTTACCAATGATGATGGGGCTTTTTGGCATAAATGTGTGACAGAGAGAACAGATACTGTTGAGGTGGATCATACTTCTGCATATCCCATCTGGGTAGAGACATCAGATATTTTCTAGGATAGCAAAAGTGGCTTAAGTAGTTCTTGTCCTTGCTGCCAGGTGTCTTGTCTCATATCTCTGTGTTCCCACATTGAGTCTGCAGTTTATTGCTCCTTCAGTTGCCAGTGCACTGTAATTCAGACTATACATTACAAGGAAAGAAAAAACCTAACACAAATTATAGCTTATTATTAAATTTAATTATTTGGCAATCTAACATACAGCACAGCTCCACAGGACTGATACAGATAAGAAAGCATGTATATGAGAAGAAAACGCAGATGAGGGCGAAATATAGGGCTGGTTGCTTATTAAACCAGTTTTTCGTAAAATAAAATGGATCAAGGAGCTACAGCTATATCTCTAGACCAGTCACCTGTAAAGAGATGTTTTTTTCTTTTTCATTTTGCTCATCACAGATGCCTAGTGGTTTACTACAAGGGAAGAATTGGTTCTCCTCACAAAACTTCAGTAGCAAGTCATTTCACCTGCATTAAATAATTCAGGAAAGCACCCAAAATAAAATGCTGAGAACCATAGTTGCAAAGAGGGAAGGTTAAAGATCAATCAGGATGGATTAGTTACTGCAAGTCACTAAAGTAGGCATGCCTGATAGGCACAGCTTCTTTTCCTCCAGTCTTTGCTGGGAAAACTATGTGAATCAAATGAAAATGTGAAGTTGATGCACCCACCAAATTTACATTAAGGTCTCTTATTTAAACAGATCAAAGCATGGCCATGGCTCTTTTTGATTCAAATGTTTAGCACTCAACAGGAAAGTGATAAATGTTTCATTTACAGAATTACAAGTTTGACTTCTGATGTCTGAGCTGTGTAACCACTGTAGTGGAGAGCTGCACGATGAGGAAATGATGCTTCACCTGTTCTGGTGAGACACAGTTGCACGGCTGTGTGCTGGAAGAACTGAGTATTTTCACAGGATGTCTTACCCTGAGAAATGTTAGAGGGACCATTTGCCAGAGACAGACCCTCAAAAGCTTTCATATTGTCATGCTGAGGAGCATTCTGTAGTGTCTTCTCATGCCACTTCCTTAGCCTGCAGGGCTGCTGCTTGAAAGATCAACTTCTAAGATAAGTCCTGGTGACATCTGCTGTTTGTTGTGAAAATAAAATGTATGGAAACACCATGGAAAAAAATTACTGCTGAGTTATTGAGCAGCAGAACCAAGACAAATGATATCAGACTGCAAAATATTTTCAGTTGGTTCAAGGTATTTTGCTCTTGCCTCTGTCATCGAGCTTCTAGGTCATTATCTACATGGAAAAGCACACAAAATGTGTACCAGTTCAACAAAAATGTTCTTTTTATCTTCCAAGCATTTTGTGTTCACAAAAGATGATAACATACTTAGAGTGGGTACATTTCATCACCGTTAACACTGTTGATGAAAATGCAGATGTTCGCAGTTCAGCATCTTTGAAACAGATGACTACTCATTCATTTACTTCTGCCTTCCATTTTTAAACAGGAGTTCTGCTATTTAGACATCTCACGTCCTTTCAACTGTACCATGAACCGATCCATGTGCCAAGGTTATTTTATGAACTTCTGCTTTTCAGTATTTGTCAAAGTAAATTTGTTTTAAATAAGCAAGTCTTGCAAAAGCAATTCAACTTTCTCTCCAGGACAGTCATGCATTTGTTTGATTAGACTGATTTACGAACAGGTGTGGTGTTTATATTGCAGATGGAGACAGAGGTCTCATTTTTGAAACAGCATCATGCTCACAGAGTTCCCTGGAAATCATGAGGCACAGCTCTCCACCCAGACAAACACAGTGGGAGCAATCCAGTTGAAGGCTCCTTCCTGGAGAATTTTCCTTGTTGTGATAGAATTCTCATTTATATAATGGACATTTTCTGCTCACATACTGTTCTGGTGATAGAGAATATAGAAATGTCACGATGCTCTTTCAGGGTGGGAAACTTTTGAACTGTCAAGTGGTTACAAGTGAGAAGCAATGCCTATAGTGAGAAGTAATATCTTTTATTAGACGAGATGATGTAGTGGTGAAGAACAGGCTGGCTTTCATGAATACAAAAAGCCCTTCATCTTACGGAGGGTGGGGGCCCCGTTCCCTGAACAATGGAACCATCCAAGGCCATGGTTCCACACGATGAAAGATTGGGTCCTAGGGCACAAAGTACAGGATCAAAACCACTGCAGTTACTTGACACACAGTCATACAAACTCATAATTCCAGGTGAAGTGTAATACATATTTTGCAGAGATAATGTTGTCCAGGCATATTTTACAGTGGATCAGGTATCATCTGCCAGACCCCAGGGACCACAGCACTGGTGTAAACACCATCTCCTATGCTTTAACATGACAGAAGTGTTATTGTGGGCTGGCACTTCATATGGATTAAATTTATGCTCTTAGGTGATGCTGTAGCACAGATCTGGTATCAATGAGTGAAAAAAACCAGTCTAAACCAAAAGTGCTTGTTTTAAATTACTTTGTATTTATGAAAGCTTTTCTGTTATAAACACAGA
Source organism: Dicrurus megarhynchus (assembly GCA_013399195.1). Lineage (NCBI taxonomy): Eukaryota > Metazoa > Chordata > Aves > Passeriformes > Dicruridae > Dicrurus > Dicrurus megarhynchus. The sequence goes on from VXAD01008756.1 coordinate 2,557,339, forward strand.
TGAAATGTACATATCCACACACTGAAATCCTGTGACACTTCTTGGTGAAGTGCTGGTTTAAAAAAAAACCAATAAAATGCTTAAACTTTTTAGTACTAACTAGGCATGGAAAAACAGCCTTCTGACCATCACCAAATTTAGTAATGACGGAGAAAATTAGGTTTTGGTGTGAGACAAAAGCAAGACATTTAGTGAAGTTCACATCTGATAGCGATACTTTCCTACATGTCGAAATACATCAGAACATTCAAGCAGGCCTAAAATATATTTCTAAAAATATTGGGGAGTGGTGTGCAGTAGAAACGTATTGTCACAGAGCTAAATTCCTACCACATAGATACTTTTATATGATCTAGGATAATGGATATGTGCCTGTCTGCCATGAATGACAATTAAATGCTGCTGGAGGAAGAGTAGAAAAAAATTCCAAAATTATCAAGGATTTCAGAATTCCAAAAGGGTTGTCTCAGAGACAAACTGTATGAATATACTGGCATTAAAGTTTTTCAGCCTTGCTTCCACTCCAGTCTGTATTTTTGCCAGTGGGAGCAGGGTATAATTTGCTAGTTCCTATCACAGGGAAGAACTGCTCCACCCATGTGGTTTTTATCTCAGGGATTCATTAATAATTGGTCACTAATTTATTAATGTCACATAATCACATGGTGATCAGTGTGAGGCTCGTATGGAATCCATACCTGTATTACCATATATAAATCAGAATGTTAACAAAAACTGACAAATGCTTGAACACCCTTCTATGAGTACTCCCCAAAATTTCAACCCCCTCCCAGGTGAACAAGCTACAGGCACCCATAACTCACATACCCCATCCCCACAGCATGATGCCTTGTGTTGTCAGACCAGGTTTCTCTTCCCTCATTGTGAAGTTTAATGCCAAAGTGAAGTTTTAGACTTGTTTTGAAGCCAGCTTCTTTTTTTTCTTTTTTACTTCAGAAGTCTCTCAGTAATTTCCTGGTTACTATTTAATCCAGCTGATGGCCATCTCCTAAGCAAACTTCATTATTGTTATTTTCCTCTTCAGCATGACCTGCTTTGGGGCAAATGTCTTTGCAGGTGTATTTGGGGATTCTGTTCACTCACACTTTTCTCACTTGCATGCTGTCATATCAGCAGCTGTTACCCACCCCAGGACACTGAGGTGGGGGCCCTGCACACTACCCCATCTCCCAGGTGAGGAGCCACACGTTTCACCCAACACCTCCGTTCCCATTTCTGTGCCAGTTGTCCTCAGCCAGGCCAGTGCTTGTGCACATTTAGGGTGTGATTCAATTCCTCCGAAGAGGAAACATCCAGAAGAAATCAGAAACCTGCCCTGTAGGCACCTAAATAAGGGTCCCAACTCCAGACTTCAAAGAATGTATATTCTGTTTAAAACATTTTACTAATTGCGAAACTAGAAGTGAGGCTGGCCTGGCTTGTCATGCACAGATGAAGCTAATTGCAAGCCACATGTGAAGTACATAATTTATGCTGTTTCTCCCTTACCAAGATATATCATGAGAACTTCCTTTCCTGAAATCTCTTATATGGTGACCTAACTTCACTGAGTGTAGTTACAGCTCTGATTTCCTCTGACTTTTCTTTGTGTGGATCAAGGACTTCTGTAACAGCTATGAGGGATTTGGGGTCCTTAAAGTGTCCTGCACAAGGGTGAGTCTGTGCCAAGTGTTTGTAAGCCAGCACTTGTTTGCACACTATTGTGGCTCCCTTCATTTCTTTGCAACACATACAGTGGCAGACCCTGGTTTCACATTTGGTGGTAGTGCTGCCTAAGATGCTTTACTGGCTTGGTTCATACTGCTCTGCTCATGGCTTCTTGTTGCCATTGCCTCCCCAAACCACCCTTGCAGCAGCTTGCACAGTGAGGTTATGAACCAAGTGGTGGAACAGGGACAGCTTGGGATGATTCAGAAAAAAACAGGTTGTTTTCCAGCCAGATCAGTTTACCTTGCAGCTGCATACACACACACACACCCACCCACCCCTGATTTGGCTCAGTAAAGGGATAACACAGGTGTGAGAATTTGCAAGGGGAAACTATGGGGCACTATTTCCATTCAAAACAATGCCTATGTAACCATGTCCTCCAAGGACATAAATTAACTTAAATGAATGAGAAGATCTTGCTAGGGATATCTCTCAGGTGCTGCATACCTGTTATTGAAACTCCAGCTATGCCTGCAGGATGAACTGCACAATATTTTTCAACTGCCCAACACTTGGAAGGCATGCTGGAGATATGGCCCTGCACATGTCTTGAGCTTCTTAGTCCCGCTGCTCTCAGTAGGAGCTGAGATTTTGCAGTACTTCATGAATGTGACTCTCTTATCAGAGCTCAGATACTAAAGTAAATCTTGGCAGGGCATTGCCACCCAGGTAGCATGCTGCAAACCTGGTTCATGTGCTCTGGAAGAGAAAAGATATGGTGGGGTATAGCAAACAGCCTTTACAGCAGCCACACTTGCATTAAGAATTGCAGTGCCTGAGCTTTTATTGCTTAACTGCTTCTTCCAATATGTAGTTTATAACTGTCTCCTTAGTGTTTAATCTTGCTTAACCCGATTAAATCCATTGGAGAGCTGAGCTGTAACTCAAAATTGTCACATGCCCTGTAAAAACTAGATCGCTCTTTGTTTGCGTCTCACTGACACTTTCTCTTCAATTCAAAGCTAAATGTGACTGGATAAATATTTACCAGTAGCAGGCTTCTGCTTTCCTTCCTTAAATATGTATAACATCTGTCCTTAAATATCAATACAATTTTGTTGCTAGTTTGAGCAGGTCAGAGTGATTTTCCATATGTATTATTTTCTCTCAGAAGAGTCCTCTGTTGAAACAAAAACATTTCCATTAAATCATGCCACTTTTGCTAACAAATTAGTTGCTTTTTGCTGAAGGAAAAAGAATGACAGGGAATGTCAAAATTTTAATTTAATATTATTCAGAGAGCATATTAAGTACTACTGTACATAGTACCACATCAAATTATTTTATTTTTCTTTTACTGCATAAATGAGAATATCAGCTGTTTCTAATATCACTGCATGAGGCTACATTACTTCTCCGAGATATTAAAACCAGCTGGTTTTCAGGTCAGGTTTGTAGCTGAAAAATTTTGCTGAAATGTTACTGAAAAAATTTCCTACTGTGTGTGCAGCTTAGACCAACAAAAAGAAATCTTAGCACACACCACCTATTTCTGACCCTAAAAATTACAGAACTGTTTAAATACTGACCTGGAACAAACCCAATTGAAGAACTTAAGAAATAAGGTTTCAGGTTAGCCCTTCCTAGTGTGTATTTTCACTCAGTGTGTCAAATGGTGTGAGTCTTGTAAGACATCACTGCGATAACTCCTACCATTCTCCATGGCTGCTTTGAGGCACTTTTCTGGGCAGCTTTTCAAAACCACCAGCAGAAACCTGTACTAGCAGGACTTCAGCTGGCAAAATCCTTTAGTCCAGATAAAATCTACAGTGCTTTTAAGATGTAGGGCAACTGGTTATGAGAAAGGCAGTTTCTTCTTTCACAACACAGAAAAGAGAATCTAGGTGTCTGCTTGGTTATTTGTCAATTAGACACCAATTTGTAAATCCACAGTGGGCGGTGTGTGACAGAATTTGGAAGAATAAAATACCGGGTGTGCCCAGGTTGCCAGATGATTTTGAGTTTGAAGTTGTTTTCAAGTACAGACTTGTTACTGAGCTTCACTGTGTGCACAAAGTACAGAGTTTATCCTGGCTCTGGAGTCTGCTGAAAACAGAATTTAAATGGAGCCAAACTCTCATTAATAATATCTATGCAAATGGCCAAAAGCCAAACCAAATCATCTTTTCATTTCACAGCATCGCCCAGCAGTCAGACTTGGGATGAGTTTTGTCTTATGTGGGCTGGGCAACATGTGCAAAAAAAATGGTTAAGGAGCAGCTGATACTTATTCAAAATATGTGTCTTGCAATCTGGGTCTCTCCTTAGTTACACCAGTTTGACACATGTACAGGTTCACTCAGAAAGGTAGACCTGTAGTGGTTGTAACACTACAAAACTACATGGGGAAAAAAGCTTTGTTAAGGAGGTCTTCAGGTTGTGTTAAGAACATTTAACATGTGGAGGGGTTGAATTATGTTGGAGCTTCGGCTACTGGTAGCATTTCATAGAATCACAGAATGACAGAATGGTTAAGGTCAGAAGCTTTAAAGATTGTCTAGTCTAACCCCCTTAATATGACCAGGGACATTTTTCATCAGATCAGGGTGCTCAGAGCCCTGTCCAATCCGGTCTTGAACACAAGGATGGGGCATTCACAGTTTTTCTGGGCAATATGTGCCAGTGCCTCAACACCCTTACGTTAAAGAATTTCCTCTTAATATCTAATCTAAACCTGCCCTCTTTCAGTTTGAAGCCATTCCCCCTCGTCCAGTCACTGCATGTCCTTGTAGAAAGTCCCTCTCTAGCTCTCCTGTAGTCCCCTTTAGGTACTGGAAGCTGCTCTAAGGTCTTCTCTAAGCCTTCTCTTCTCCAGGCCGCACAACCGCAATTCTCTCAGCCCATCTTCATAGGAGAGGTCCTCCAGCCCTTTAACCTTCTCTGTGTCCCTCCTCTGGAGCCACTCTAACAGGCCATGTCTTTCTTGTTCTGAAGACTCCAGAGCTGGATGCAGCACTCCAGGTGATGTCTCACCAGAGAGGAGCAGAGGGGCAGAATCCCCTCCCTTGCCCTGCTGGCCACACTACTTTTGTTGCAGCCCAGGATACAGATGGCTTTCTGGGCTGTGAGTGCACGTTGCCGAGTCATGTCCAATTTTTCATCTGCCAGCTACTTCAAGTCCTTTTCCTCAGGGCTGCTTTCAATCTGTCCATCCCTCAATCTGTGTTGGTGCTAGAGCTTGCCCTGATCAAGATGCAGGACCTTGGCGCTTGGCCTTGCTTAACAATATGAGGTTCATAAGAAGTCACTCCTTGCCCCAACCTTTGTCTTCCGTCTAGTTTACTGAAGTTTTCACATGATTCTTGAAAATCACTTCACAATGAATGTAAATTACTGCACTAGATAATGGGAGCTATTAACCAGGGAGGGAGAGGACCGGGCACCACCTCACTCTGCAGGGTGTGGTTATATTTGAAACTTCACAATGTATGATAATAATACAACAATCTGTTTGCAGCTACTAAGAACTCCACATTTTGGAAGAGGAAAGGTTGAAGGGAGGGGCAACTTTTCTGGACCGTTGGAAGGACTGGCATTAGCTGTAAGAAAATAGACAAACTGCTGCATTTGCAGTCTTTTATCAGTTCTCAGGAATCTACTGCAACCAACTTACTGAATATGTTAACCATAAGTGGGTTTGTGTCAGTACCTGAAGCCTTTGAACAAATTCCCAGCTAATTGACAGCCGGGTAGGACTATTTGAAAGAGTTGTTTTCATTTCACTAGCCATCTGAACAGCTGAAAATCCAGGAGCAACAGTCATACTTTTTCTGTCAAATTCATAAATGTTAATAATTCAGTTTTGCTTAGCCCTTTTTTTTTTATTATTATTTTTTTAACCTTCTGGGATTTGAAGAAAAAGCTAACTTTCTGTTTCAGGGAAGAGAAGAGCTAGGCTTTCTGAAAGGGGCTGTATTCTCAGGTAAGGTTCTTACTGAGAAGGCCGCAGGTTTGGTGGGTGCAGTTGCTTCCTCCTTGTGAGAGGTCTCACACACTTCAGAATTAGGGTTTGGGTTGCTGTGACCTGCATGTGCTCAGTCTCCTTCTGAATAAAGATGTAATGTGAAACCAGAATTCACTGGAAACCCCAAAACCCAGTAAGTTGAGTTTGTAGCTTTGCCGTCAGGGCATTCACACAAAGGAGGGGATACTGGGAGGCAGACCTTGCTTTGAACATACACAGTGTAAACTACTCTTGCCAAGAAATCTCTGTCAGTGATGCACTGACCTCTGCTGTATTAATGACTGAACAGGGAAGAGACAGCAGACATCCTCGATTACCTGAGGGGGTATTCATCTGGCAATGAAAGTTCAAATATTAGCAATGAATTTGGGGAAATCCAGTGGTAGAACCTGTTAGGGTATATCCTTCTGTCTTCTTTATAATGCTGACCTGTTAGGACAGATGCCTCTCCCCATTACATCTTTCCCTCTCTGTCTTGTTCCATTTCTGGGTTTTGGGCTTTTTTTCCTGATTATGTCTGCAGTGCTTTTGAACTGTTCTGATGTGCAGGCATCCTACACTTTTTTCAAAGGAGTAAATTTCTGGTGGATGGAAGCCTGTTGTCTATATCCTTGCTTTTCTTAGTTACCTTTCAAGGCTAAAATAGTCCACAGACTCCTGAAAGAAAATTAGTGAGCTACTTTGAATGCTGAGATCTTAATATTCATAAATGAAACTAAATACTTAGCTGTAAAGAGAGAAGTTACTGAGTTTTGTTATGACCATTGAAGTCCTTGAAGCTGGATGAAGCCCTGGCAGATGAGTAGTAGCGAATTTTCAGTATGGACGGGTTATTTCAGATGGAAAACCTAGATATCCTTTTTTTGCAATCTCACAGGCATCCAGCCAAGGTATGATTCTGCTCTCAATAAAATCAGTAGAATTTTTTGTTTCTTTAATTGAATACCTCAAGTAAATGCAGGGTTTGTTCTTGTTCTTCAGGCACACAGTGTTTGTTACATCCTCTTTTGGCTATTTTTTTTTCTATTCACTTTCTATTCTCTATTTAAACGACTTATATTTGTTTTCTTTCTTTCCTTTCCTTGATATTTTGATTCCTTTTTATAAAAGCTAATGACATATGGGAGCATACAGAAGAGTCACATCACTCTGCATGGCATTTAAGCCCTGGGTTAGGAATCTGGCTGTGCTGAATGAAATAAAGTTCTGTGGGGCGCTGCTGAGGCCAGCATTGTGAGGTGGTTTGGTGACCCCGGTCTCAGCCATGGCTTCCTGTTATTTTGGTACTTCTGCCGTGGTGAGCGTGCCACAGCAGACCAATATGTCAGGGAATGAAGTTGGCGTATGTTGAGATAAAAGAGACCGACTTTGTGGCTGCCTTGCCTGTGAAAATGTCACCTCTCATACTCGTACCTCATACCCTGTGGAAAACCTCTGCCTTTATGACTCTGTGACAGGCACCTCAGGCCACCTCGAGACCTGCTGCTGTCTCCCTGTCAGCTGATGGCCAAAGACAGAAAAGCTCACAGGCTCCATGGGTACAAAATCCATCCTGCAATACCTAATGGCTCACGTTGTCAGCTGAGATCCCGAATGAAGCAAACTACCAGGAATAATCAGTAACAGAGGCACTGGCAGCAACATGGGCTTCTTCCTATGGAGGTAAATGAGTGCAGAGTCCCCCTATCCATTCTCAGCATTGCTTAGCAGCAGTGAGGTACATGTTAATAGCTGAGAAAGAATGTGCTAGATTTAAGGAGTTGATAATTAAGGCATTTTAGGCATTTATAGCAGTGAAAGGAGGAATTAATTTTTGAATATGAAACTGAACTAGATATCTATTTAAAATAGGATTTCCTATTACAGCTTTCCCAGAGAAAAGGTAATGGACTCCCCAAAAGGCTTTCTGTTCTGTTTTTGACAAGACCCAATTTATCGATTGACTTAGGTGATCTAACAGATCTGTGCAATAAAATGCACTAGGATCCTGAGAACAGAAGGCATGCCAGTGTTATTGATTTTATTTATGAGAAGTACTAACTTAATCAGAAAACTCATAAAGGGTCCGTCGTGCAAGGATTTACCTGGAGTTGTAAATAAGTTGGTTGTAGCTGCAGAATGTTTGTTCACAGGATTAGTCTGAGATAATTAGATGGTCCCTATTAAAAAAACCCCAAACATAAAACAAATTGCACAAGAGCATTACCAATATATCACAGAGGTTTTCTTTAAGGTTTTTGTGTCTTGAGGAGGGGATCATGTTTGCTTTTGACAAGCCACTGGGTAGCTCCCAGTGCAATCTACTTAGCAAGAAATACATTTTCTTGCTCCTGGAAGAGAAACAGGTGATTAATGCTAAAAGTACAATTGCTCTATGTCATAGAAGGCTTCTGCTTTTGTTGTAGTTCCCCAATTTAATAGGCTGGTTGAAATAACTTCAGTGTGTTGTTGAATGGCAGGGGATGAGGTCATAGTATAATAGGCAGCCCAAAAGCTGTTCCAGGGCCATCTCTAAACTAAACTGAAATCAGACTCCTCAAATTCAGCTGTAGGACAGATGTCAGCTTCTGCGAGGGGAGGGAAGGAAAAGAGGGAGATGGCCATGGAAGCCCCAGATGAGACAGATCTAAGCCATCATAGAACAGTTGCTTTTTATTTCACATGGTGTCCGTTTGCTTTGGTGGGTGTGTGGTTGAGAGTGCATGGCTGTGGGATCAGGACCCATGTCATGTCTGTACACAGACTTCCCGAAATCGGAGTTTTGAGGTTGAGAAAGGGGAAAAGTCTATGGAGGAATCCTCACACAGACATCCTTGTTTATAGGTCATTAAATAGTAGCAAATACTTCTAATTCCAGCAGAAGACACATTCTGCAAATATGACTCTCTGGTACTTCACAGTATTTTTTTACAGATTCACAGATTTACAGAATATTCTGAGTTGGAAGGGACCCACAAGTACAAGTTGTACTACATTTTGGGAGGACAACTTTAGTTTTGGTAAAAAATACCGGTCTCTGCTTTTTCAAAAATGGACATTGGATATTCATTTTCCCTGGAGTCACTATGGGAATTAAGATCTTGATGGTACTTGTGTTCTTATTATGTAGCCACCTGTGGCTGGTGAGCCCACAGATGAATTTGTCTTGGGTGGGGTGCTGGAGACTGCAGTTCTGCCTTAGGTTTAGGCCACACTTGGTTAAAAAAGAATCAGAGGTGGTGCAATAACCTGTGCCATTGAAAAAACCCAGCTCATACTGGTCTCAGGTACTTATGGCATCGCTGTGTATGGTAGAAATGGCAGATTTAGGGCAGTGATTGTCCCTGTACTCAGGACTGGTGAGGCCACACTTCAGATCCTGTGTCCAGTTCTGGGCCCTTCACTACAAGGACATTGAGGTGCTGGAGCGAGAAGGGCAGTGGAGCTGGGGCAGGGTCTGGAGCACAAATCTGATGAGAAGCAGCTGAGGGAGCTGGGCTTGTTTAGCCTGGAGAAAAGGAGGCTCAGGGGAGACCTTATCGCTCTCTACAACTGCCTGAAAGGAGGGTGGAGACAGGTGGGGGCTGGTTTCTTCTCTTAAGCAAGAAGTGATAGGACAAGATGGCCTCAAGTCGCAGCAGGGAGGTTTAGATTGGGTATTCTGAAAAAAATTCTCTATGGAAAGGATGGTCATGCATTAGAAAAGGCTGCCCAGGGAAGTGGTTAAGTCCCCATCCCTGGAGGCATTTAAAAGATGTGTAGATGTGGCACTGAGGGACATGGTTTAGTGGTGCCCTTGGCAGTGCTGGGTTAATGACTGGACTCTCTGATCTTGGAGGTCTTTTCCAACATAAACGGTTCCATGATCCTATGAGGTTTGCATTGTGTCTCCCACACCGGGTGGCCGGAGAGGAGCCCTAAAAGCTCTAGCAGGCCCCTGCGGGAACGCGGGTGGCCAGGGGATCGCGCCACAGGCCGCGGGCGGGGCGGCCATGAGGCGGCCGTGGCGGGCAGTGCCCGGCAGGGGGCGGCAGAGCCCGCCCGCAGCGCCCACAGCGCGGGGCCTCCTCCCGCGCAGCGCCCCGGTGCCAGCGGTCCTGCCCGGCATTCCTGCCCGGCATTCCTGCCCGGAATTCCTGCATTCCCGCCCCTCGAACCCGCGCGAGGGAAGCCTGCGGAACGCCCCGGGGCTGGCGGTGCTCCCTCACGTCCCGCACGCCACTCCTCAGAGTGCGGGGCTGGAGGAAAAAAAAAGGGAGACTCATAATGCTCGTGCTTCTTAAAGGCCAGCTAATAGTCTCTGTCCACTTCAGAAAAGAAGAAGAGGTGCATGTAGAATACAAAGAGATTCAGTACTAATATTGCCCGACAGGGGAAGGCTAAATGTACAAAAGCCCATAAATAAGTAGAGGAATAATGAGCCATTGTGCTGATACTACTGGCTGGTGGGAAAGAAATTAGGTCACTTGTTTCTCTTACCTCACCTCACCTGGCAGAGCTTATTGGCATCGTTGTCTGTTCTCAGCTAAACCTGCCATTCACATATAAAACTGGGATGTTTGTAGGAAATGTTACTGCCTCCACAGTTAGACTGTTTATCTAGCCAAAATGTGTGGGAAATTCTTTTTTGGTCACATGGATGTTAAACTACCTCGTGATGTCAGCCTTATCAATATTGAGTTTCAGGGGGAAAAAGTTCAAGCAGAATCCAGATGGACTGAAGAGGAACATCCATAGGTAAATAACAGATAAATACTTTTTTGAGTTGACAATGGTGTAATTAGGAAAAGACCCCCACCCAACTTGCAAAATAGGAATAGTACTTCCTGGTCTTATGGAAAGTTATAAGGACAAACTCAACAAGCAGCATTCAGATCTTCCAAATCTGATGCCTTCATTAAGCTCAAGGCTTAAAAATAATGTACCTGGCTCCAGCAGGGAGAACCAGAATTCCTCATCTGGATTTCTAGTATCCCTTTTACTGTTAATGGAGGTACCTCTGAAGCAATACAACATCTAGAATGCTCATATGCGGAGAGAACTCAAGGGAAAGAAAGCATAGCTGGTAGGAAACACTCATCTTCTTTCTGCAATGTAATAATCTAAGCCTTGGTGTCCCTTTGAGGAAGTGTTTCCCTTTAAAAAAGAAAACAAAAGTGGAATAAATAGAGAAATGCAGGTGATGGCTGAGGATGTTGTCTGACTTGTCAAAGTGTAAACATTCATTTTAACAAGTTCCTTTCCTCTTTAAATGCAGTGTCCAGAGTTGTCTGCTAATGTTCATGTTTATGCTGTTGTCCAACTCAACAGAGTAAGTCTACCAAGCTCAGGTTCCCCTGCTGAAAAAAGGCAGAGAAAATTTGGGTTCAGGTCAGTAGCAACTTAGGTACTGCTTAGACACAACATCTCAGCCGCTTGCTTGGGTTGGATGGGACTGTGGCTAACATAGCCCACCCTCCTTAAGGTAGCCACAAGTTCGAGTAGAAATACAGTTCAAGCGTCTGCCCCGGGGCAGTGTCATTTAACTTCCTCAGGGTAAGCCACGCCTCTAGTCAAAGTAGTTAAAATCGGTATAGAAACTATGTGGTGAAGGTTGTGCTGTAGATCCAGCATGTAGATTTGCCTTGGCTCAGACAGGCAGTGCCAAGGCCGTGGCTACAATGACATTTCCAGGCCAATCAGAAAGTGGCCATTCTGTGGTTGATGTCTGTTGTCTTATTCGTATGAACGGGTTAGCTGAGCTGAATAAAGTACTTAATAAGATCAGTTACACTGTGGCTGGTAAAAGAGGCCAGGTAAAAAATTTTATGTATTTTGTGGGAAATAAGTCCATTAATCATTTTCAGATTCACGGAAAGTAGACAGAGATAAAGACCAGTAAGTTTATCTCTGTGCCTGTCTCACCTATGAAAAATTATTCCCTATGCTGTAGTTTGATTATTGAAATGCAGGCTATTTCTCATGCAATATTGTGCAGAATCCAGGACTTCTTTCTGTGTTTATTTAATGTAAATTTTTCGTTCTTTAATTTCATTTCATTGCTTTGAGTTTACACCTGTTTTCATCACTGAGAAATCCAAAACCTGTAGGGTCTCCTTCAAACATGCTAGGAGTCTATTTCAAAATATGGGCTTGATTAACATGCCTAATTCTACTTATTGACGTAATTCCAGATAACTGGGAGTGTGGATGAGGTAACTTTGTCTTTGCAGTCTTTACAGGAAAGGTATTGCTTTGCTTCCCATAAGATAAGGTTAGCATAAATATTTAAAGACGGAACAGTCCATGGTGCATTATTTCCTAACTTCAGTGCAATGGTGTGTCCATGTTTCACTGGGCATAAATTTCTACTGCTGCCTGACCAAGTAGTGTACAGCTCAGTATTAATGACCAAGGAGCTCCATATACAATGGCATATCCAGGTCACACTATTGGAACCTGATGGGAGAACAGGGTTGTACTACTGAACAGGCTTGTACTAATGAAAGTGTTCCTCAGCCACAATTTTGCTTCCCAGCACTGTCTCTCTGTCCCATCCACTGAGAAATGCACCAGCTTCTGTGGCTGGACTGCAAAGTGGATTATTGCCATAATTTAAGCTAAAGAATAATAGAAAAAAAAAGTTTATTTTTAAACTGAGATAATCGAAGCGATCCTGTTTGCAGCAGTCCCCAAAGCAGCTGCCTTGGCACAACTGAAGGGAGTGTGAGCTGCAGCATGTGGGTGGGAAGAAAGGGGCTGAAATGGAGAGAGGAGCAGATTTCTAACCAATTTCCCACTGGCATAGATGGCTTTCCAAATCAAGAGCCTCAGCTTCTAAGGTGCCAACTGTTTGCTCTTCACTGACATCTCTAAACTCTTCCCCACAACCTTGATTATTGTGAATTTGAGGAGACTTGCTGAATGGTGTGGCACTACCAGAACAAACCATGGCTTTCCTTTCTGGAAGAGGAGTATTTCGAAGCAGGGATGAGAGAAAGGTGACCTGAGCTGCTGCATTCCTTTTATTCTCAGCTGTTGCAATGCCCTTGAGGGGGCTGCCAGGGGGGGCAGGGATGTGGCAGCTCCCTGCAGCTGAATAGAAGTCATCAGAGAGCTGAGATTGTAGCTTGTGCGCTGGAGACGCTGGAGGCAGTCCAAGGGAGGAGAAAAAGGCCAAAGCCCTGTCTGTTCCTTGCCTCCTGCTCCCTGCTTGACACAATTGATTTTAAAAACTGGACAGGCCCAGGAAGCCTTTTGTTCACATTCCTTAACTTAAGGAAAAGCAACTCTGCTGTAATTGTACCACGTTATCCTTCAGCCTGGCTTTTTCAGAGCTCAAGATGCTCTCACAGCATTGAAGGGAAATGCCTGAACAGGGAATTACAAATAAAGAGGATCAAGCTATGTGCTCTAAATCTTGAATGCTGACACTAAACACATTCTTCTTTAAAAGGATCTCATCTGACTGCTGCCTGCAGGCACAGCTCTGAGGGTGAAATTAAGATATTAGGCAAAGTCTAGGATGCAACAATAAACTTCTCATTCCTATTAGTGGAAATCATGTGGTTAAGCTACCCTCCAAAGTCACCCGTGATAATTAAGAAACATACTTAGCCCATAATGGAGAGTTAATGGATTAAAGTGATGCCTTATTGCACAGTGGTTTGACTTTACACTGCCGCTTTCATCCTAAAACTCTTGAAAATCCCAGGGCTCTGGCTTGTTGTTATTGCAGTCAGTGCTGAAATTATGACTGTCCATCAGCCTTTCAGAGACCTCACAATGCCCAGCAGTACCGAAGGGACCTCCCTTTAGGAGTCCTCACTCCCCCAGCCCCATCAAAGCTCATGCCTGAATAAAGAGGGGTACTTTCATGCCAGTTCTTGTTCCAGAGGCGGCTTACCTGTTTTGCATTCGTCAGCATAAAACAGCCCTTGAAGAAGAGATTAAACCAGTTTTCTTCCCTTCTGGGTGAATCCCTTAATCCCTGCACTACAGCTACACTTGGTTACCGTCCCCTTCAATCTTTAGTCCATGCTGCAAAGTAGGACAGCTTCATAGGGAAAAGCAGGGTCTTCCCACCAGGTGGGTGAAAAGATATGGGTCTGAACCTTCTGGCTCTGCTCCTGAAGATCAGAGTGGCTGAAGGCCATTGTTGTCTGGGGTGTAGGGGCTTTGGCATCCCCATCGTCTGTCTTCTCTGAATGAATCCCCGAAGCACATAGTGGCACAGCAGTCCATTCCATCCGATAAAGAATGAAGCTGATTCTGCTTGAAGCTATAGTTTGAAAAAAATCTGCATAAAAATTGGGCCTTTTTGTGAATTAAAAAAGACAGACAAAGCACAAAGCAACTGAATTTTTTTAGACTAATAAATCTCGATGTTCCAACCTTACCTGCAGCTGAGCAAGTCTGTAAAAGGAAGACCTAATGTGCCAGTGTATTAAAACAGGCAAGCACTTGTTCTGTATTTATTATTCAGTCTATCTGTAATATTCATCTGTATATTCATCTTATAAAGCTCTGGGTTAATAACAAGTTTGAAATTCTGCAGTACTCACTGAAGCCCTGAACCCATTCTAAAAATGAGAGTAAATGAAACTTGATGGCTCATTTATCCTCATCATTACCTGCCCATTTTGATTTAGACTTAATGTGGAGACAATGGGACTATACATTAGACAGTTGCATGGGATGCTCCATGATCTTGCTTTGATAGATCAGCAAGCCCCTGCACACTGATATGACCACAATAATAGCCAGAACTTTTTAACCATGGAGTTTGGTAAAGCTGAAATGGAACAGCCGGGTCTCATTCTGATTTTAGTGTCCCAATAAAGTTTTTAATCAGTTAATTTATGCATAATCAGTTGAATCCTTTGAAGTCCACTAATCACAAGTGGACATACAGTATGTCCTCATCTACTAGTTTAATGAAGTGGAATTCCTAAATCCTAGTTTTAAAGTGTCTCTTACTTTCCTTGTAAGAGAAATAGGATTCTCAGAAGGGATTTGCAAGCAGCTCTACAGATCTTTGTAATATTTCTTTCACCTTGTCTTTCATAATGAATTCAAGAAATATCACACGTCCAGGGAACAAAAGGGTAATTCTGAACTTGAACAGATTGCTGCTGCTGCCATTCATGAAAAATTATACTCTGATGCATGGATGGCATCACTGGATTCAATGGAGCCAATAATTGTGAGCAACAAGGTACTCCAGGGGAGTGTGGCAGACTTTACCCAGGGATTGTTGCTGCTTCAGGACAGAGACAATGTTTGACTAGACAACACATAGAGTCTCCATCTCAACTGGCTACTCCAGGCACTGCCGTAATACATATTAATAGCAGTTTTGTTGAAAGGCCTTATTGTAATATTTGATTTGCTTTGGCCCAGCCACATGAAAGGACATCCAAGTAAGAACAAAGACAACACACCATGGCCAGGGACAGAGTCAGCTAGTTAGGAGCAATCTGGGGCCAAGAGCTGAAGGCACCAGTGAACCAGTCTGGCATCTGATCTGCATGGCTCATTTGAAACAGACTGATAAAAACTACAGAGAGAAGACCAGAGAAATTTTAAAGAACTGAAAAACAAAAAATCTGAAATAAGGAAAACAGAAGACTTCTTTTTTTTTAGCATCTCAAAAAGAAAATTAAGACACCAGAGCATTGCACTGCTTAAGGACCTTGACTGAGAGAAAATGCAGAAGTCTTTAGGATGGCAAGGCTCAACAGAAACAAATGGCTGTAATTTCACTCATTTAAATCAACAACTGAAGTTTAAAAATGAGGCAGGCATTTTTACATGAGGGTCTCTCACTGAAGCAACAAGACATGAAGGAAAGAGGTGGATGCCTCTTCAATGGCATCTTGAAGTGAAGTCTGAAGTGTGGATTGTTTGTATCTTATGACACCTGAAAATTTGTCCACGATGGCAAACTTTTATTTGTGTACTAAATGACACCTTGATGTATCACACTGGGTTATATTCAACAGCCTGGCTTTTCTAATTTGCTTGATTTAAGTTTGAAGTTCCTGCTGATTTTCCAGAGCACAGTTGTAGAACATCAGCTCAACTTGTCTGCTTTCCTTCATGCAGAATTTGAATTGGGAAGAAAATGTAGTATTTTGGTAACCTCTCTGAGATACCAAAAAAACCCAACTTTTCTTCAGGAAGACAGTATGGAAGGAGGATGTTAAGAGGCAGAAAGGTGATTAATTTTATTGGAAGAGGTGTTGAGCAATGTCTACAAGAGGAATGTTGGTTTTCAAGGCTGCATAAGCTGTACTGCTGGGAGATGACTCAAATTGCAGTAACCCATCAGCTTGTTGTGGTCTCACAGATGGGCCATTTCCCGTAGGATCCAAATAATTAGCCCTGCTCCATAGCTTGTCTACAGGAATAGGAAAGGATTCCCACCAGCCCTTGACCTCTACGGTCATGCAGGAGCCAAGCTCCAACGATCACAGAGCAAGGAGGCCATAACTAAATGTCCAGCTAAAAATATACTAGGAACGATGGGGTCTAAGCAGCTGAACTGAAGTGTGATGCTGTGAATAAAAAGCCTGATACATGTATGCAGTACATACACTTAAAGCAACATTGTGTAGGAGCAGGGTTGCTTTCTGTCAACTGATCCTGTTATGATCATTACCGTGCATTAAGATCCAAGAAAGTTTGGAGCAGAGCAGCTCCAGATGCACAGTCACAGGTCTGGAGATATGAAACAAGAACCAGGCAACATCATGTCATTCAGAAGAAATGGTCACAGTGGTCTTAAATGTCATTGCTGCTGGGTGTTGATAACTTGTGTTTTCTGTGGGTGTTACCATAATGCCTCCTGCTTATCTGTGGGGTTTCTTTGGGTAAAGGTGGTGCTGCAGTATGACCCTACTCTTTGCAGGCATCTTCCAAAACCAGGGTCCCGCCCTCACCTCTGTGGTGGAGCCATCTAAGACTGCACAGCTAAGGAAAGACCAAAGCATGTTGTCATGCACACAGTGCTACAAACCATAACATCAGGCTGCAAATTATGAGGGCTATTAAAAATAAAAAGAAAAGAAAAAGGAAATTGTTAATCATACCAGTTCTACTTAAATCAATCCAAATAATTTTAGCAAGTGGAGAAACACAATGAGAATGATCTAAGAAGTATAATATATTTGCCCTTCCTGGCTGAGGGGAAGCAACACACATAAAACGTGTAATAGGTGGCTTGACAAAAAAGAATCTTAGACACAAATCATGTTTATTGAGTTCCTTAGTGCAGAGCAGCCTTTCTGGAAGACACATTGATATAATTTATCTGTAATCATGAGGTTTCCCCCAGGCAGCCCCTAAGTACTCTGTACATTTTGTCACTATGTTTTACAATAGCACCAGCTTCTGGAGCTCCAGTCACTTCAGTGCACAGAATTCAGTATTTCTGTACTTAGATTACTGTAATCGCTGTCTATTCAAATAGCTTTCATTGAAACTTCTCCAGCCCTTTCACTGGACGGAAATATAGAACTGAGTACCATTTTACTGATGGTAAAATCATATCAGCTAGAGGTGTTTATAACTTACAAAAGCTGTTTATCTTTCAACTTGTGTGTGTTTTGTGACAGGGCTATACATATCACTGATTATACCAGCATTAATGCACAGTCACAAATAAGCAAGACAGGAGGTGTTCTAGTTCACATCAATATCCACAACCACAGAAAAGCCTGTGAAAGGTGTCAGCATCATCTGGATTGATTTAAGACTCTCACAGAAACTGAATTTTCTGTGCATTTTAATTCTCATTTCTGCTCAGGTATTTTCCTGGTAGCTTATAATACTAGGGCTTGGCAGCCTTAGAAGGATTTACATCTCCTTTGATTTTCATAACATGCTGGTAATGTATAGATCATGTCATATGAGCAAAACTGAGAAAAATTACAAGGAAGACCACATCCTGATATAACAGAATTACAACAAGAAATATCATTATTATAAATGAAATGAGATTAGGTGAGGGGGCAGTGGGTACAGTATCAGTGAAATGTGGCCTTTTATTAGATTTGGACTCTGAGCATTTAACCTGCCCAAGCCAAAGGGCATTTATAAACATATGGACAGGCTTTAGCCATGAGATGGAGGATTGCTTTTCTTGTACAGCACCACCATAAACATCAGGTTGACAGATCTATTTAACATTGTGCCCACAGGGGAAACGAGTTTCTTCTGCTTTGACTCACTTCAGATGGGCTGATTTCAGCCCTCTGTTTGTGTAGTCATAACTCTGCTGAAGGAAACACAACTGCATAAATGTATCTTGAGGACAGACCACAGATCATCATAAAAATCATGATTACCTGGTCTGCAGAGCCATTCAGGGCAGCCTAAAGCACACACAGAGTCCTCTTTCTCATAGCCTTCAAGACAGGACTGCCACTCTAAGGAAAGAGTCTCTGCAATAAGAAATTGCTTTCCATTCTTATTGCCACTTTCTTTTCCTTTCCTGTATAACAGGTTTGTGGCTTCTTTCCTATGTTCTGATTATGTATAATCCAACATTTTCTTGCTACTGCTGCTTTGTCTCTGAACACAACAGATCTAGGCCAAAGACAGGGCTGGCTTGCCCCTTCATGGGGCTAATCCTATGGTCCTGGGAAGGCAGCACACTGCTTGGACAGCAAGCTCTTGCATACAAGTCCATGTAACTGATGAACCAAAAATGTCCCTTTTTGTGCAAGAATCCACGTGGCAGGTAGCCAAGTCACATTGCAGCTCTGAGAACACTTTCCTCTAATTTGTCTGTTCCAGGCAGGTGCCTGGTTTGCTCACAGAATGGAACGAGTCCTCCTGCCCCTTTCAGTTGTATGACTTGTGATTTCAGAGGGTCTCACATCTCCCCCCTCGGGGTTTGCCAAGCCGCCTCTCCAGAGAGGACACATCTGGTTGGAGGTGCACATCTGGGTGGAGCCCACACTGTGCTCGTAGCCATCAAAGGACATCCTGGCACCTCTGAGGGAGGCTGAATAGCTATGGACATCCCAGATGAGCATCCATCTAGCAAGAGACCAAAACAAATTCCATTCATATGCTTCTCCTGTGAACACAATGTGCAGGGTAGGGCTTTAAGCCATGCTGTCAAGATACTTTTTTATAACATGGCCTGGAAATGTCAATATTGGGGTCTCAGCAGGGCTCCTGAAAATGATTATCCAGCAGTGGGATTATCCAGCAGTGGGATTATCCAGCAGTGGGAGGTTAAGTGTGCTGTACCAGGGTCTCTGTGATACTAAAGTGGTCACTGGAAGAACAATTCGAGCATGGAAAAGCAAGTGTTTCCTTCTGAGTTTAGGTCAAGGCTTGGGTAAGGATTTTATAGGGGAATTGAGATGGGAAAACCCTCCAAAAAACTGAAGTGGGTATGCTCACAGTTCTGTTGTTTGCAGAAGGGAAAACATGGCCTGGATACGTAACCTCCTGGGAAAAAGGAACAGAAGAACCGAGCAGACTCCTTCCTCCAAGAAGGCTTCTGAATGAATTATCTAGTTATCTCTGCTGGAGGCTACTTCATTTCCCCCAAACTCTTGTTTTGTATCTCTGACCATTTTTACTCAAATTTATGTTCACATTGAAGCATTATTTGTAAAACCAAAGGGTCCTGTTTCTTTCCAGTCTTCAAACAGAAGCATTTTTAAGCAATGTACAAATGTAAAAATATCAAGTTTAAATGCATTTCAAGGAATGATGGAATCAATCATAGAATCATTAAGGAAAAAAACTCTGAGGTCATTGAGTCCAACTGAAGCTTTAACTTACTTGAAAGAACGTCTAAGATTACCTTCCATATGTTTCCTTTTATTATCTAAAGATAATTTATCCTATGTGATTATTAGGGGATAAATACTGAGATGAATTAGGCACAGTACACGGTATTGCTCCAATATAAATAGAGTATAGAGCAGACAAAGTGGTTTTTACTAGAAGGAAGACTAAGAGCAAGAAGAGCTGATCAAAGAGGAATTATTCCTGGATGAAATTATTGAATTATTTGTTTTGTAACAGAAAGGTGTCTGCTGCTGCTGCTGCTACAGCAGTATTAGGCATAGTTGAACACTGAGATCACTCTGTCTTGACTGTAACTTAAATAACATTGGTCCCAAGATTGGCCAGGAGATGATATGATACATTTCGGTAGGATGAAAGTTTTCTGTGTTGTCCTCAAGTATGAGCTTCTTTTCCAACTGATAAAATGTTGGAGGTGTGGTTGAACACTACTTATTTTTTATCTATGCCTTCAACTCAAAATGTCAAATGGTAATTCATTATTGCACAGATATGAAAGGGGACTAACCCATCATGGTTTTTTATTGTTCTCAAGATGGAGCTTAAACTACACAAAGAATATCAGAAACTGTAAAAAGTTAATTAAGTTCAAATGATTTGAACTTTCACAGTGTCATCAATAGCTTCTGATAATGCAAGATGCTAACTTTGGAAGATGCCTCTCTAGCAGAAAAAAGAAAGTATTTTCTTCTAGCTGATCAAACCTCTCAAATACAGCAAAGCAATTTGATTTTAAAAGCAGTTTAGCAACACTTACAGTATTTTTTTAATTCCAAGAGTTTTATAATTGCAGGAGAGATCTCACTTTTGCTAACTTTAGATGCATGAAAATATCTAGGTATATCTTCAGATGATGATTATCTCATAGAGTTAAAAGGAATTAAAAATATCTTTTCTAGCTCTTAAAAAAAAAAACCACCCAACCAAAATTCCTTCTTTATCTCTTTGAATGTTAAATAACAATTTTCCACTTGCACTTTAAAATTCTTAAATGATCACTTAGATGCAGTTGACAAAGGGATATTATCAAAAGTTTAACATTTCTTTCACAATGTGTCACAAGATTTTTTTATATGATAACATTAAAATTGAATGACCTAATGATGCATGTGCTGAAATTAACTATATCATGCATTCATGAGAGGTAAGTCACAAGACAGAATTGGTTGTTCCTCAGTAATAAGCATAGTTGTTATCTAAAACACTTCTTAGTGAAGAAGAAAAAAACATGGTTCTTGTCACATACCCAAATACTTGACTTCACATTTTAGTTTTAGTCTCAATCTGACTAAGATGATTTCTCTGAAAAAAACAGTGACTTTCAGGGCACTGTAAGTTCTCCTGAGTGACTTCAATCTGATAGAAAGCTGGATATGACATATTTTCATAAGACTTCTTCTATACTGAGAGTCTCAGCACAGCAGCTTTAACATGTTTCAGGAGTCTTCTATTAAGAAATAGGTGAAATCCTCCTCCTTTCATGATCTTAAAGCCCTTAAAGCTCATGATGCCATTCCTACTTCAGAGGCAGAGAAAATGCTGAATATTTTTCACAAGTGAACCTGTTAAAAACTG
Source organism: Dicrurus megarhynchus (assembly GCA_013399195.1). Classification (NCBI taxonomy): domain Eukaryota; kingdom Metazoa; phylum Chordata; class Aves; order Passeriformes; family Dicruridae; genus Dicrurus; species Dicrurus megarhynchus. The sequence goes on from VXAD01008756.1 coordinate 2,578,400, forward strand.
AATTATGTAAGGCTTCAAACTAAAGTAATTTCAGTCTTTCTGGGGAGAATTGCGTTTTCTGATTTCAAGACATGCAGGATACATGAAAATGTCTCAAAACATGTTATTATCAACAAGAACAAAGTAAATTGTGCCCTGGAGCTCAGTAAATTGATTGGCTACTGGAGGTATTTGAAATGAATGCTTGAAAGACACATCCACAATTGAAAGGAAAATCTCATCCCCATAAAGTATCCCATATTAGTCATGGCTCACTCACAAGAGGTGACCACCTGTGCCATGAAAGACCTGCACTCATCCACCCTCCCAGTGAGCCCTGCCCCAAATGGACACCCAGGTGTCTTGCCCCACCTTGACTACCTTCCCCTCTCCTGACTCCCAACCCTGAACTCTCCTAATTCCTGCTCTCTGCTTCCTTTCATGGCAGTTTCTCACCAAAAGCATTAAAGGAGGTTGCAGCAGGAGTTGTTTGAACCTCTTTGGCAGGATGTGGGTGACCCAAAGCCACCGGATGCTGATGTGGGACCTTGAAGTGGCTGGCAGGAGTCCCAGCTCACCTCCTTTGCTGTGTGCTCCCTGAGTTGCAGCGATTAAACTCCCTTATCACTGCTGGAGCAGACCCTAAAATAAAAAGAGAAGTGAGGCTCTTTTAATATGCTTAAGCAGTCTAGGGTGGCACTTGTTATGCAGCCAGGTGCTGCATGCAGACAGCTTCTGTCCTGGGTGAGCAGGTTTTTCTCACAGGGGAGAAAAAAAAAAGTTGTCAGTAAAATGCTATTTCTAAACAAAGCTTGGCAGGGGATTCAGGATAAGGTACAGTGCTGCACTTAATCTTTTTTCCAAAAGAACGGATTTGAAGTTAATGACGCCTGAAGCACATTTATTGGCTTTGTGGAAACAACCAAAACATCCTTCTTTTTCTTCTTTATTTGGGGACAAGCAGAAAGGTTTGCAGCACCAATTACTTCTATTTTGCTACTTGAAAGACAAATTCTGTGTTTCATAGGAGAATACTTGCAAGATGTTCCTGACTTAGGAAATATACTTGGGGCTGCTGGGGCAGGAAGTAACTACTGCAGATATTTTAGTAGAGTCTGTGGGTTGGCATTGCTGCAAGCACAGGTCTGTCTACAGGCAAGGGCTGTACTGTTTTCAGTATGACTTTGTCTTGATGTTGACATGTGACCTGCCCGATGAAGCCAAAGCATGATAAGACTTGCAATGTGATTTAGCAGTGCAGGAAGAGGAAAAACAATGATTGTTTTTGAGGAGTGTCAGGAAAAGAAATCCCGTTCCACTAAACTTTTTTTTTTAAATTGTTTTCCAGAGTAACGCAATCTAAAAAAAAAAAAAAAAGAGAGAGAGCTTGTTGTCAGTGTGGATTTTTCCTGTGGGTGATTATCTGGACATACATAAAACTGGGTCAGTGGTTCCTACCCTTTCCAAGCCATGTTTGCCCTTGCTGGATTTCTGCCAAATTTATCAACCTCCCTCATTGCCTTGAAGTGGAAGAACTGTGGCAGATCAGACCTCTATAGCCCTGTCACTCCCAGCAGCAGTCACGCTGCAAATACAACTGTCTTGGCAACTACTCAGATAGTTTTTACTGATCTACAGTTGCTGAGACATAGCTGAAAGCTGGGCCTCCAGTCTTTGCATCTGTCAGGGTGATTTAAAAATATACACAGTCAGAACTATGAACGCTGAATTATAGATACTTACAGAACCCAGTGAGTGGGCAGAACAAAATTTTATGTCTCTGTGTGCTGACAGATCTCGTCACTCAATGATCTTGGAGTGCACTGATGATATATTTTGAAGCTTCTGCAGTAGTACACTCCACTACAGTTCAGGCACATTCTGCTGATATATGTCTGAACACAAAGTATAGTTTTTCTACTGGTCACACTTGTTGCCAGCTGAGCTCTTTGGGCTCATGACACCCCAGGAGAGATGGGTGACATTTGCAAGAAAAAGCTTGACAAAGGCTAAGTCAGCTCAGCAACAGTGTTATGGCACAAACAAGTCATAAGGGTGTGTATCTAGATGTATGTATGTCTGTCAAATGAGATATCTATAAATGCTAAAAGCATTGGAGGATAACAGCAGGCATTTCATAGCCTATACAGCTGAACTTTGTAAGCATTTCCTCTGACCAAAACCAGTATCATTTTAGGGCAAAAGGAAAGCAGTTTGGAAAAAAATGTATGTTCCACACCAGCAGTCTAATCAGTTCTATCAGTGATATGTGACTCCCCCATGTGCCTTCTGTTCTGCTCATACAATGAGGTTACCCAAATAAAATGGTGCACACATCTTACATCATCCGAAATGTGAAACAGCCTTGGAAAGACAAAGAAAAGTTGCCTTTATACCACATCCCTCATGGCCTTTTCCCAGCTCCGGCAATCCACATAAACTCCCTTGCAGAGTTGTGTGTGTCATTGACTTCATATACAGGGGAAAGTTGGGTTCCTATTGCTCTCCAACACAAAACACTGTTCTTGTCCCAGTAGTGGATTCATAGGTCTTCAAACAGACACGGAGCTTCCTATAAGCCTTTGAAGTCATGATTTGAAACATAATGCTGGCAGCAAAAGCCACGATGTGGGAAGCAGAACCAAGGGACAGAGACACCTAGCTCTTCTGTTTAACAAATAGCTCACTTCCTATTAGCAGTATAGTTACCTCCTGCAGGCAAAGCCATAAATCATGCTCCCCAGCAGCCACCAAGCTGAGAAAGCCACCTCTGAATTTAGAAATTGAGTGTCAAGTTATACCACCGATTGCTCTCTGACCTATTCATTATGCTTTAATCTGTGGAATTTGCGGTGTTTTAGCCCAGCTCATAAAAATAATGTCCTGGATGATCAAAGGTGTACTTTGATCTGCAGACCTCTTTCTTTGTCTTGAGGCACCAGCCTCAAACACCTCAAGGTCATCTGCTGATGAGACTGAAATGAGTCTGCTGTGCTGAGCAGAGCTACATGGATGAGAACAAGCAACCCTCAAGCCAGTTTGTGCAATAACACATCGGTCAGTTTTTCGCTTGTCCTAACAACAATGTCTCAGGTGTTGAAAGGCATCTTATCTCCTGGCCTATCTGAAAGAGAACATTTTGTTTCAGGATTTCATATGCTGTCTTCTGTTTAGTCCTGACTCAAAACTCTAGGCTCACCTCAGATTATTCTCGTTCCCAAGAAAGACCTTGGTAGAACTCAGGCGCAGATTTCTGCTGATTTTCAACTTGGTCTGATGGAGAAAGCTTGAGCTTTGGCAAAATCTTAACACGGACCAGGGTGTACAGATGCTCTGGGAATTCTCTGTCTTAGCTGCTCGTATTGCTGTGCTGGTAATCTGTCACATGGTGATGGGAAAGATATGGTCTTTCTAGTAAGCATCCTGACATTGCCTGCCAGGGATAACTAGGATTTTAGATACCTTGATATGAGCCCTCTTTTGCATGTGAGTGCTTGCTGCTAAGCCTGATGCACACAAAGAGTGTGCTTGGACTAGGTGTGAGGAAGCACACCAGGTTGTTCTGGCTTGGCCAGCTCAACTAGAGTTCAGGTTTGCCAAAAACATACCGGGCTTTGCTGCAGCTTGTCACAATCCCAGTGTCTCCCTGTGATGGCCTGAAGAATACCTGGTCCTCAGGAAGAGCTGAACTGAGGACCTGTTAAAGAGAGGGGGATTGCTCTGTGGAAATGACTAGGTGAAGGAAAGAATCCAAACTATGTGAGATTCTCACCGTATTTAATGCTGCAAGTATTAATGAGACTTGTGGTGTAGCTGTGCAGGGCAAGAGCAGAAAGGTGGAGAGTTGCATGACTGGTAAGTTCCCAGAGTTGCAGCACTAACGAGTTTGAGAACTTGAATTAGGAAATGAGACCCAAGCTCAGAAGGAAACAGGAAGTAGAATTAATTGTCTGTAATTTGGTTTGGGGTTTTTTTGTTGGTTTTCGTTTTGTTTGGTTGGTTTTGGGTTTTTTTTTTTGTGCACAAGCTAAAAAGAAAGTGCCATCTGGGATCTTAGAGACTGAAACATCCTGAACATTCACAGGGAATGAATGCATGGTGTTATGGAAGGGTGCCCATGCTCAAGCATGTAGCCATCAGTGTGGCAGCAAGTGAGGAGGGCACATACATCACATAAAGAGGTGAATATCAGGGAAATTCCATGATATCTGGAGTTCCAAACAGATCACAGTCAAGACAGTAAATGGAAAAGATCAAGGTCAAAGTCTAGGTAAAATGTCAAGATCAAACAGCACATGGTTTTGATGCAGAGGCAGTTACAGACACTGAAGTGCACAGTAGAGAAACAACTACAGATTAGTACTCACTGAGTTAATACCCAGTCACCAAATCTAATGGGTTTCTAGTTACTTGCGCTCTCTGTCTAAGATGTGCTGAGTACCAGTGAGTGGTGTTTTAGACAAAAGGATGTGTTGCATTTAGGCACAAATATCTGTAGCATCTTATCAGGTCTCTTTCACTAAGGTTTACATCACTTTCTGATTTTGCCCCCAAATGTTGGGGGTGCCACAGAGGGGAGAGTTTTGCTGTGAAGGAAGACTTAGAGTTAAGCCCAGACTAAACACATGACTTGGATATGCACAGTATTCCTCTTAGGTTTACAAGCAATTTATTCGACTCTTTCATGGATTAAATAAGATGGTTTTGACCAGCCAGTGTGGCAATCCATTAATTTAATCCAATTCATTTTGGTATGAGCATATCTGTATGCACGCATTTACACTCCACCTAGCAGTGACTTGGTTGTGGTTTAACCCCAGCCAGCAACCAAGCCCCACACAGCCACTCGCTCACTCCCTCACCCGTGGGATCAGGGAGAGAATCAGAAGGGTGAAAGCCGGAGAACTCATGGGTTGAGATAAAGACCGTTTAATGGGGAAAGCAAAAGCTGCACACGAAAGTAAAACAAAGCAAGGAATTAATTCACTGCTTCCCCTGGGCAGGCAGGTGTTCAGCCATCTCCAGGAGAGTAGGATCCCATCATGTGTAATGGGTACTTGGGAAGACAGACACTATCACTTCAAACGTTCTCCCCTTCCTGCTTTTTCCCCCACTTTACATACTGAGCATGATGTCACATGGTCTGGAATATCCCTTTGGTCAGTTTGGGTCACCTGTCCTGGCTGTGTCTCCTCCCACCCTCCCATGCACCCTGAGCCTCCTCACCAGCGTGGCAGTACAAAAAGCAGAAAAGGCCTTGGCTCTGTGTAATCCCTGCCCAGCAATAACAAAAACATCTCTGTATTATCAACCCTGCGTTCAGCACAAATCCAAAACACAGCCCCCTACCAGCCACTGTGAAGAAAGTTAACTCTACCCCAGCCAAAATCAGCACAGACTTTAACTCCTGCTGGACCCCGGTTACTTGAGTCACATTGGTCCATATTCAGATGTCAAGTCCAAGACTGACTGCTGGAATGCAACAATTTAATGTTTGAGCAGTTAGATGGCATTGGGAAAGAGGTAAAAGGCCCAATGGATATAGGCAAATTTTCTCTAATGACATATTCAATGCTTGGAGGGGAAATTATCATAAAATTGGAGATACCTGAATCTGATGAACAAAACAACATAGGAGCAGTTTATACACATATACACATATATAGACACATATACATAGAGGTCCTATGTTGTTGGGGGTTTATATATATGTACACATGTATATATCTGTATGTGTGCATGTGTATATATGTATAGCAGAGTGTCTGTGTATTTGCTCTGCTGATGCTGTTAGGTAGGGACTAGTGAGCAAGCACAGCTACTACATTGCCCCACCCTTGCTGGATTGAGAAGGGCTGGTGGAATGCCCTGCAAAGGGAGTTGGACCTCTCTGGCCTGGTACTCCAATGGCACAATTTTGGACCCATGTCTCAGTGAAATGACTCATTCTCTAAAAACATGCGATTCTTGACACTGAATAAATGGGAAATAAGGTTGCCTAGCTCAAGCAGTGAGTACTTATGTTTACTTTGGATTTGTCTACATTTAATCAGATGATAGAGAAGTTTATGGTGTTCCCTCAACCACCACTGCCTTTCTGCAGAGATGTGTCTTGAGAGAAAGCTGGAACAGAGCATTATTGTTTGGGGGTGCACAACAGATAAAGCCAGCCTGACCATTTCATCTCTGCGTATACAGAATTACATAATTTTAGCCAGAAATGAAGTATTTTATGTTTGATTTTATTCTTCTTTCATATACATAATCCACTGCTAGACAGGCTCTTCTAATCCTCTTGTCAGTGAGGGCTTTGTAGGGTTTATGTTCTCTAAGATGATATATCCTAGCAACATCAGAATTAAACTAGCTGCAGTGAAAGAGGGAAGCTGCAGGAATGTCCAAGTTATTGGGTATTCACCATCATTTGATTAATACAGCTGCTTGCAGTGATGTTTCCAACAGCTCAGTGGCCCAGAGAAGCATCCTGACAGTGGCATGAAGTATAGGCTATTTCTCACAGTCTGATTCTCAGAGCCTGAAAATCCTCTGATGTTATGCTTATTGGTAGAGACAACTGTAACATGGTTACACAGGTAGCTCTCAAAGCTGGAGGGAGGGCATGTGAGTACCTAACACGGAGAAAGGGCACTGCTTCTATTTCTCTAAAGGTAAGGGGATGCTTCACTCTCCCATGCTGATTGCTGGATGTCTCTTGGCATGTGAACTCAAAGAAGAAGTTTTTATTTTAATAATAGCACCTTCCTTCATTTTTTGTTTTTCTTGATCCAGTTTTTTTATTGATGAAAAATTGTCTGGAAAGGAAAAACCAGAGTCCCGCTACAAGAGCCATATCTGATACGATACAGCAGCTGGGACACCACTTTGATCTACAATATCCCTGGATTAGATTCTGCATATGCTCCTGTGTGATACTGGAAGGCAGCAGCGAAGAACAAAGTGCATAAAAATCTCCCTCTTTTTAAACAAACAAACAAACAAACAAACAAGAACAAGAAAACCCACCAGAGAAACTTTCTTCTCACTGATGTTGAAGACTCTGTTTTGGGCTGCAGTTTGGATGGACAGTTCATTTCCCAGTGCCTCAGCACTAGGCAGTATTTTGCCTTTGTGTCCTGAACTTCTGTGAGGAAAAGCTTTCATCCTACCACATTTAAATCTTCTTTCCCCCTCCAGCCCAAGTTTATTCATCTCACTCAATTTGCAAACAGACTGTGTAACTCAGCTGCCTCCTTTAATGCCAGCCCAGTTTTAGAGTGTCACACTTTCTGGTGTGACATTTGGTCCTGCTCACTGCTAACCCCCAGACACCACTCAAAAAATTGGTGTCATACTCCCAGTCTCCTGTACGCCCTTTCTTTCGGGTGTTGCCGCCCTCCCTCACCCCCAGGGCAGTGTAGAAGGGAGCTTCCCCTCCCTTACCCAAAGGATTTCAATGTGCTCCAGTTTGCCCTCCAGTTCTGGCCATCCCCCCACTAGTGCTCCACTGGGCTTTCCCCCCACTGTCTTTCCTTCCCTGCTCCCTGACATTATTTTTAATTCACTTGCAGTCTGTAAAAATGATGCTGACATCAACTGGGGCTGTGGCCAGAGCTGAGATAAGTCAGAAGCATCTGTTTGCTGGGAAGCAATAACTCCACTACCATGAGCTGCTTTGAAGTTGATAATTAGGGTCAGTGGATATCATGTCACACGACATTAGTCCCCTACTCCTTCCTAGCTCTCTGATTCCTCCCTAAATCAATGGACTGTGCCCATGGTTGCCTTTAAGACACCACAAAATTCTGGAATTGGCTGTCTTCTTCAGCATCCTCAAAAGGCTGCATTGGGGAAGACACTTGTCCTCTAGTTGAACAAAAAAGTTTGCTTTGCTTTGTGAGGAAAAAGAGTTTCAGCTGAAAAATAATAATAAAAAAATTCAAACCATTGAAGAACAGTTATTCGCTTTTCAAAAGATATTTCCCAGAGGTCTGTAAGACATGCAGGCTGAGTTTGCACAACATTCCCTATACAAATTCTCCAATCCCTGCCTGATACCTTCTTATGGTGATTCTCAAGGAGAGCATAAATTAAATTTAAAATAAATAGAAATAAAAATAAACCAATTTAAAGGAAAAGGCCGTATGACAAATTCACCACATCAGTGTAACTCTACTTCAGCATACGATTAACTCCCAAATTTCATAATACTAGGGATCTGTGCATACAGTAATGTAGTCAGACCACACTTAGGGCACATAAAAAGAACACACAGTGGCATTCTGATCAACAGCATATAAAAAATGATTACTGTAATCTCTCTGTTAATTACTTGCTCTTTATCAGAAAATTCTTATTAAATTTAGCTTGCTAATTTATCACTACCATGACAATATTTGGCATTCTGCCATTACTTTGAATTTGATTCTGGGAAAATCCAAGCTTTTATCAAAAAGATGACTTTAAAAGGCTTGAACCATTGCATAAGACAACAAGAATATGCAAATTAAATAGGCCCTAAAGGCTCAGAAACCAGCAGGCAAATTGAAAGAACCTACCATTTATTAAAATAAAATGAAATTAAAAACGAAACACAGAAAAACCTTTCATGATTTTCAAGGCAGTTTTCTACTGCTCAAGGATCCAATGCATGTGGTTTAAAACCCTGATCCTGACGACGTTGCTAAACTCAAAAAACTTCTCAGAAGCAGAAACCTGCTGATGTACTCTTTAATTCAGCTGGGCAGCATGTTTTGTCCAGAAACTTCCCAACTCCTTGTGACTTCATTATGCTTTTCTCGATCCCTCTCCTCTTGCTCCCTTCTCTTTTCTGGTGGAGTGAGACGCTGAGTGCTTGCACTGCTCCTAAGCCCTTCTCATTTGCTTTGCACTTGCTCTTTTGTTTCTACTGTTGTTTGCTTGGACTTCTCCCTAGGTTGTAGCTGCAAAGAAACAGGCAGTTGCAGAATTATGCTGAGGCAGCCCGAAAGGGGAAGGCATGTCACCAGCCCAGAGACCCAGGGGAGGTGCTGTGGCATTGCGGCAATCCCCGGTGCCCTCACCAGCTTCTCCTTCCCTGCCACAGCAGATGACTCACCCTCTTCTTCGGCTCTTTGCACTATTACCTGCCCCGCTGGGTCCCGGGAACACGTGGGCATCCCCCTCCTGGCCCCATCTGGCTGCTGGAGGGGTTGGAGTGTCAGGGAGGGTTGAAGCATCAGGGAGAAGGGCTAGGGCATCGAAGGCCCCTTGGAAGCGGCACTGGGGCAGCTGTCCTTCTCATGTTGCCGTTTCCGCATCCACGCTTGTTACAGTTTACATCACGTCTCTTCCTGCACAGCCGTGGCTGCTTTCCATTGCCCAGCCCCTTGCCCCTCCAGCAGGAAGTGCCATACCCCTGGCTCCCAAGCTTTCATGGCCGATTCATGTTTGACGACAGTACTAAAGGCAAAGGCTTACATGGACAGAAGGATACATGTAGGCAACTAATGCAACACACTTGTAAATATTTGTCTTAACTTTCTAAAGGCGTGAATTTGGCCATATCAAAGTCCCTTTCTATAACCAGTCAAACTGCACCAGCAAAAAAATGTTCAGGGAGGTGGGAAGCGGTGCTGGCTCTCTGTGACAAGCTCTCTCACCCTCAGTGCTGCTGGAATTATAATTTGATAGACGCCGTGAATCTAATTGCTATGACAGTGGCTTCTTAAAGTCTTTGTTGCAAGTTTTATAGCAGTGTTCCTGCCAGCATATGCTTATCACCAAAATGTTGCTTTCCTCTGATTTTTCTGCCTCTCAAAGGAGGGTAAGAATGTCCTGCTGTGAGTGGGAGCAGGCACGAAAAGCCACAGATTACTTCCTGAAATTAGGTTTGAGGATAAAACCAGATCTGACTACTCATTATGGTGGAGATTTCCACAACTAAGCACACAAAGGGTGCTTTGTAAGGCCAAGGTGAAGGTAGTCTTAAGGCGTTAATGTTTAAAAGCACATCCTCACTGCTCCAGAGAAAGTCTCCAGTTCAAATAAATTGCACTAATGCAGCAGTCAACAATAAGGGCGTTTGGAAATGCATGTTCATCTTCTAGTCATATAGAAGTCCAATGCTATCTCAATTTCAGCACTTGAAAAACATCTGAATTACTCCCTGATATATCCAGTGTGGGACATTGGAGATCTAAAAAAAGACATTCGATAAATGCTCATTACCCATAAAGGCAAAAAATGTTTGATCATGTCTACAAACCTCTACCTGAGATGGACTGTTGTACTCTGCTCCTGTGCCCTCAGCTCAGCCCCCCACTCTCTCTCTGCTGTGGTTGCCAGCCTAAGCAACCCTGCCTGTTTAACCCAGGCATGGAAGACCTTCTATATTTTTACTCTAGTTCACCTGTATGCTAATTTTTCTTTCCCATGTCTTTTCCTTAAAGTCAGTCTTAGCCAATGATCCCCACACCAGGAGGAACCTCCCTTCAGTGGTGTGAAGTTTTCTGCCTGGGTATTGAGCAGAGTACTTTAAAATCTCTGTGAGTTTAAGGCACCAACCAACTACAGTGTTATTTTCTAACTCAAATGCATGAAAGGAACTAAAATATCATCTCTCTCTGCACTGCAGATCTATTTAATATTCCTCCCTTATCTGCAAGCAAAAATTCTACTGACATTAATTGGAGCTTTATATTCAAAATACAGTAAATAGCAAAGTCCTCAATGCAAACAGAATAGGAAAACAAAGACATATCAAACACAAGAGGAAAAACTTGGATGCTGGACACCCAGCATCAGGGGTCACCACTGAAAAATTTGGATGTGATCTTTCTATGCATTGTTTCCTTCCTGTGACTAGGGTTTACAGTGCCATATGGATAAATTCATTTAAGTTAATTTGAATGTCTTGTTCATCCAGACATAATAGAGTATCACATAATGGCTTGTGAATACACACATGAGCTTATCCTAATAGAAGGTCCCCACAGATGAATGTATGCCTGACACTCAAAAGACCAGCCTGTGTGATTTTGCCTGCATTGACCCAAGGTCTAGTCAAATATGCACATATATGGGGAAGGATGTCAGGTCATGTTAGTGTGCATCATACACCCCAGCACACAATCAGGATGACTGTTGTGTGTAAAAATAGCAGGAAAACATGAATCTGCTTGTGAGCAAGTGAATCAGGAGCTGTGAGGGGGGGAGGGAAGAAGCCATGCCAGCATGTCATGTAGGGACTACTTTGGAGACCCCTGAGCTCCTCTGGAGGAGGGTCTTTGAGGCACTGATGGGTTTCTGGAGGCTGTGTAGCACTTCTGATATGTTGAAACAAACTCCTCTGCACAAAATGCAGATGGGCTCTGTGTGAGTCTTAGCAAAATATGATAAGAAATGTTCTGGTCGATTAATCAGCAGGAGCACAAAACCCCCTCCCTTAAATGGCAATCCTGGCCTCTTCTCTCACCCCGAGCTGGAAGGAGCAATGCTGTTATATGTGCTGGGTAGGGTGAGGAGGAATTATGTTTACTCTGGTAACAGATTGCCACAGAGTCATTTGCTCTCTCTGTTCACCACCAACTCTCAGACTTCACCCTTGAAATCCAGCAACCATTCCTGTCAGGCTACATAATGAAGAACCACCACCTCATTGTACAGATGCAGCCTGCACATACTGGAGCTATTTTTGAGATGTCATGTCATTCCCTGGGATGGAGAAATCATGGTAATGCATCTCCAGCCATTTGCAAAGCATGCTTCACTCTGTTTAATTAAGTAGGCCATTTTTACCTTCATCCTTTTGGTAAAGGACCTACACTGTCATTCCTGTGGGATGACACCTGCAGAGCTGATCTTTTCTGACAAATGAGCAGTACTGCAGTCACGCTGGGTTTTTCTCCAAGAAAATTGCCCAGAAACCTTCCAGTATCTCTTAATCCTGCCTTCTATCCCAGCAGCCAGCACAGCCCTAATCTGATCAGGGAAGCAGGTTCTGCAACTATGGGGCAATGAGGACATGCTTTGGGTGCTTGTGTTCTTGTCCAGGAAACCCCATAATTCTTTATTTATAGTCCAACCTCCTTTATTTGAAAAAAAAAGAGAGAAGAAGGAGAGAAAGACAACCTTTCTTTTTCTCTGTTAGTTTCATAAGATTGCTCCCATGCCCCCAGGGGTGAGGTAGAACCTTTTTTTCTGGGATAAGAAGGTATGCAGGAATGTTCTTTAAAGGGACATGAAGAGTCAGGGTTTTTCTAACCTGACCAGTCTGGTTCAGCCTGGGCTAGATAAATGTTTGCTTTGAAATGGGTGGAAAGTTATGGAAAAATCCCACTTTCTACAGGAAGAACTCCCATCATTTTCAGATGGAGTTTTGCTTCAATGTAGCCACCAGGATATGGCCCAAAGAAGCTGAAAGCTGTATGCAAAGGAATTGCACAGCAGTGGTGAGACCCAGAGTGGCTTTCTCTACCCTGAGACAGACAGATGCAGCCTCTGCCCAGCAGGATGCGAGGACCCACAGTTTGCTGACCCCTGTGACAGATCATGCTACAGCACCTGCTGCAATTATTGTGCTTCTGATGGGAATGTAACAAAACTGGAAGAGCCAGATCAAAATCTGCCAGCACCAGGGAGCTGTGAGCCTCTGGGAGCATGCAACACAAGAGAAGCAGCTCAGGAGGGAGTGTACAGTCGATGGAGGATAAGGGCAGGGGGAGCAGGGAAGAGCCTTTATTTCAGTGCTTGCCCTAAGGGCAACCATGGCCTCTGTGATGCTCAAAGTGTCAGCTCCGAGCTGCACAAGCTCAGGACAACTGCATGGAGGTGTTCGCTGTGGCAAAGGACTGATGGAGTGCTCTAGACCCTGGCATCGCCCCACTAGGTCAGTACCCTGCTCCTGTGGGATGAAGCACATCTGGAGGACTGGCTCTGAAAAGTTCCTGGGGAGGACCACATCCCCCACCCCTTGCCACAGGAAAGCTGTGCTCTCTGAGTATGTACAAGCCACACACCATTGCTTCAGTGAAGACCTCAGGTCTTCCCATCATTTCACAGTTATTTCTGTAAAAGGCACCTTTTCTGCCTGATCCAAGACCACACGGTGCCAGTGCTCACCGGAGGAGAAGAGAAAATGTTCAAATAGCTCTGAGGATCACTTAGTATCAACCACCTTTTTCTCCTTCTCAGGAAAGGCCCTTTCCACAGCTTTCCACCACCCTGCTCTCCTCCCTGGCTGGCTCTGGTGGGGGATGAAGTGCTGTCCCCCAAGCTTTGCCTTGAGGAGGGAGAACAGAAACCCCCTGGAAGCCCAAAGCAGTCTTCCTCCCTGTCCTGTCATTTTTGGTCCTCACTACTCCCCTTCGCTTTCATCACCTCATTTGGGAAGAAGGAGGGGAGCTGAAAACACCTCATACACGCTTCCCTCAGGTTGGAAGGGGAAGCAGCTGACTGTGACACCATGGTTGCCCTCGTCTCCCTTCACCACCTCTGGGGCAGAGAGTGCAGAGCCCCAAGAGCCATGGGTAGGAGCTGGGTGGTGCAGGCTTGATGGGATGTAGGGTTCTTGTTGGGGTAAAAATATTGCAGAGTTTCTGGGTGTGTGGGTGCCCCCACTGGGGCTGGGGCTTGGGGAAGGTTTGTAGAGCAGAGCAGATATTGAGACAAGTGTATCAGGTGACAGGAAAATCAGGCTCTTCTTAGGCTTTGTGAGTTCTCTAATGGGCTCCTAAAATTAATTAGCAGGTGGAAGAGTGAACCAAAATAGGGATAGCAATATGCCAAGCCCTTAATACATGTGCACACATGCATTTTTCCAGGCCATTTTAGGAACAGCCTGGCAGTGCCTTGGTCTTCATAGAGGACCAAACCCATCTCATCTCTCATTTCTCATTTACAAGTGACCCTGAATAAATGTGTTGAGCCTAACAGGCAAAGGCAAGATATTTACTTGCAATTTCATCAATACACTGCTGAAGATAGGCAATATAAAGGTAAGGTGTGGAGGGGGGGGGGGATAGCTGGAAAGGTGGTGATAACAGACACCCTTAAAATTTGAAAACCAGGTTGTGAGCAACTGTTGAAAACACAGCTGGTTCTCACTAGCATCAGTAGGTGCTGAAGGGACAGAATCCAGCAAGATGAAAAACTGGAGGGTGGAGGGGTGTAGGACTACAAGAATGGTGAGGTGGGATAGGTGGAAGCTGTCAATAAATACTTCGACCTTTCTGATGGGCAGCAGGTGTAAGGAAGCTGTTTCAAGATGTATTTCATGTTCTTTCACTGGTCAATACTGTGCCCTATATGTAAGCAGGAAAAATGTGAAGCTCTGGCTACCCCGCTAGGCAGAGCTAAAAGGATGGTGAGAGAGAGAGAGAGAGAGAGAATTGGGATGAAGCAGATGGTAGCATATAAAATTTTATCATCTGTACCTTCTGTCTTATTTTCTCCTTTGCTTATAGAGATACCATTTGTGCCGGTTTGGCCAAATTTGGAGGGAATATCCTCTGTGAGAAAGGCAGGTTACAACCACCCCTCCTCCACCAGGTTCGGGAAAAAAAAAGAAATTTTCCTCGAAGGAAAGTGAAAGAGATAAAACTATTTATTTAACCAACACACAGGAAAAAGATAATAATGCTAAATAATGAAATCTCTCACTATGGAGAGAAACCTGAGAAGATTTCAGAGTCCTTCTGTAGGTGTGGTCTCTCTCTTCCTCGGAGCTGGGTCGGCGAGGCCGTGGGCCCACCTCCGGGCCTCGGAGAAAAATTCTCCCGATGTGTTCTGCTGTTGTTGAAACAGTCCAGAAGGAGAAGCAAAAGGGGAAAAAACAAAGTCCCAGGAAACAAAGGTCAGCTCTCCGTCTCCCTCCTGAGAAGAGGAGCCAAAAGCTGGCTGAAAAGCAAGCAAAAAGCTTCCTCCGCTCTCGCCGCTGCAAAAAACCAAGGAATCTGTGTCTGTGTCCTTGAACAATTCTTTTGAAAAGTTCGCTCGGGTTTTTTTTTCCTCTCCCCCCTCTCAGGCTCAGTTTAAAGGTACAGAAAGGCACAGAGTTAATTTCTGGGCATAGAGCGGTGATAGGGGATACACATCATAGAGTCACCCCAAGACACCATTTCAGAGATAGACATTTTTCCATAAAGATGTCAACTTAGATGGCATTGATTTGTCCCCAGTATCTCGCACACTCCCAGGGGAAGAGGTATGTGTGGCCCTAGTTTTGCTACAAAGACCTATCAAAAGCTTCTGCCTTGCTTTTGGTGTAAACAGAGACTTCTGTCTGCTTCTATGTCCCTGCCATGTCTCTGCCATCTCTCGACAGATGGTTTGTCTGCTCGTACATTCACTCCCAATCAATCCTCTTTCAGATGAAGTGTGTCAGGCTTTAATAGCAAAGGCCTATTTATGATATTTTTTAAGCTACTGAAGCTAGTTTTGTCTGAATTGTGTTAGAGAAAAATCTTCTGGGCAGTTTATCTGTGTGGCATATACACCGGGCAGAGAAAAGTAGAAAAGAAGTGCAATGAGGAGAATGGTCACTCAGGATTCAGTTCACTGAAGGACCTGAAGTACTTTGCCAGGTTTTAAAGAAATCAGCATCTCATTACATTTAACATGGAAGGGGGCCCTGAAAGCTCATGCCAGCAACAGTGAAAGGAAGACTTCCCAACCCAGCTGCTCATAGGGCTCAGAAGGAGTCTCTACTCCAGGATGGTGGGTGTTCTCCAGCACCTGTTCAGCATGGCCAAAATTGCTGCTGCTCATATAGAGATGGAGCACTTCAGTCGGCCAAGGAAATTCTGACGTTGCAGCAGCCTCTTTATAGGCTGGGATCCTCCCAGGGTGAGTTGGAATTGACCAGTTGTGTCCAGCATTGCTACTCTGGGTTTGGGTAACAAAGGCCAGTTTTAGACATCTGTGACTCCTCTGGATCTGTCGCTTGAATATATAACTATGCAATATGAGATGGCCCAACCTTTGGATACTGTATCTAGTCTCTATTAGTGGCCCAATTTCCACTGTCTGTGGGCTTGCTAAGAAGACAAGAATATGTTTCAGCAGTGGCTTGCAAAACTTAGGGGGTTTCAACAAGCAGATCTTAATTTGCTAAGATTAGATATTAGATCTGTGTTGTTTTGCCACTGATGAATATAAATAAAGACCCAAATCTTTGAGCTATAGCCCATATGCAGCTAACAGCAGGGAAAAAAAGAGAGCTCTTGAGGAGTGAACTTCAGGAATATTTTATTACAAAAGAAGCCAGTCTCTAAGTAAAGCACCACAATTTAAAAGAAGGAGTTGGACTTCATATTTTTTGATCTGGCATTTCTTTATATCATTTTTCACTGTATCTCACAGACTGGAGTATGTTCTCAGTGGCCTCTCAACTTGCCCATTTCAATGGTGGAGTTTCAGAGGGTGAAGAAGTAATGATGAGCAATGCAGGCTGTCAGAAAGGCAGCTTTCAGTGGTTGAGCTGGGACATGACCTGTTGTAGCCAACAGACCCCCTCTGCCTGCCATGATTATAGATCCAGTTTCGTTTATATCTATGGTAATGTAAATTCATGGAGATCAGTGGATTTCACTTAGTGGAAGTGAAGGGAGCCCTTTACATATCCTACCTCTGGGTAGTCCATTTCGTAGAGGCATAATAATATCATGGCACATTCTCACTTAGTGTGTGTTTGTCGAGCAGACAAAGATACGTTCCCATAGCAGCCTGCAAAATTTAGGTGTGAGCCCTTGATTCAGCTTTAGCTGCGGCTGAAGTTGCTTCAACGTGGACTTATAATGATTTAATAAGCAGATCAGTACATCTCAACTTGTTGAATTAACTTGTGGTTGGCTTAAAGAGGCAGAGCAAATGGCAAGGAAAAGGCAAAATTGTCTGTCGTACCACATCATTCTTCATTGAACCATGACTTTGAATCAATATATAGACACTGGTTTTCAGTCCTGTTTCCATTTCTTGTTCAAAAAAGACTTAATAAAAAAAGATAATAAATCAAGTTCAAAAGGCAGCTTGAGAAAAATTGAGGGGTTTTTTTAATCATAGAATTGCTTAGATTGAAAAAGACCTCTAAGACCATTGAGTCCAAATATTTTGATCAAGTTACAGCTCAAGTTTCTCACTTTTGAGTCTTTATTGCTATGGAATATATAAGTTATATATAAACATAATATAATATTATACATATATGTATGCAAAACATACAGTGCAAGAAGTATCCTCCTTTAGGCAGTGCCAAGGAACTGCCAAAGGAACCACCTTTGATTTTCCAGCTAATCATTGCCTACAAGGGACAACTTGCTGCTGGAAGTGGTCTTGGTGCTTGGAGCTGGGAACATGCTGGAGCCTGGCAATAAATCTTCTGGCGGGAGGCCCTTGAGGCTGAAGTGTAGCCATGACACCAGGCATCACCACCCACCCCCTCCAGCCCCACTGAGTGCTGCAGGAGCTCTTGCAGGGCTGCTCCTGCCACAGGCACAAGGCCCTGGGGGAAAGCTGGAGCTACTGGCTGGCAGTAGCTCTCATGTGTACTTGTAAACCTACTAGAGTTCAGAGATGTTTCAATAAAACAAAGCAACTGGCGCTCTTTTGTCACGTACTGCGTTTTTAAAAAAACAAACAACGAAGGGTGAACAAATCTCAGAAAGCCTTTCATGGTCTGTCCTAGGCATCCTTGCTGCAAGGGAGGTGATGCTTCCTCCTCTGTGCTAGCAAATGTTTGTAGGCCAGTGTTCAGGCAGAGGCAGTCTTTAGCCAAAATTCAGCCAGCTGAAGCTATTCTAAACAGGGTCATTTCTGTTTGAAAATAAAAACTGGAAATTTCTTGGGAAATTGATGCCAAAGAGAAAACTAGGTATTAGATACACTTGAGGTGATGGTCAGGATTACAAATAGGTTACAAAGGGTTAAGATGAAATACATAAGTAATTTCCTTATGGCACAAGTGTACACAGCAAACCAAGAAAATTCAGAGTAAAGAATAAACTTACCAGAAAACAACCTAAACAAAACATGGTACCATATGGAAACTTACAGCAAAGGCACCTAATTAATCTTACCTCTGTCCTCGTAGTGGGACTTGGCACTCCCTGTGCTTATGAATTATAAATGCAGCAATGTTTGCTACAGATCAATGCCTTTGGTCCAAGAAATATCAAATCAGTTGTTAATCAAAACAGACTGTTCCTCTCCTTTTTTGTGTTCTGTATATATAATGCTAAGATAAGGCAGTTTAACCACTCATTTGGAGATTTTAATGTGCTATAAAAATCCAGATTAAAATAAATTCCAAACTCTGCAGATAAAATGAATCTGTTAGAGGAGCTACTAGGTATTCCAGCCAGCAATTCAGAACTCTCATGTGGCATTGACACGTGTGGAAGTGTTAAGCTAGCAGCTGCCCTCTCACCCAGCCTGCTAGCTCTTTGTTCTTTCCTAAACAATTTTTCCTATCTTCTCTTCCAATCCAAACAACCAGTCTGACTTCCTCACCTCAAAAACAAAAGGTAAAAAACCCCCAAACAATAAACTCCAATCCATTTCCCAGAGCGGCTCACTGCACGCCTGCATAGATAACTCTGGAGGGAAGGCAGAATAAATAGGACTGAGTAAGCTGTCACCGACACTGTAAGGAGCTGCTCTTCAAGTCACTCTGTCATTGTAATGGTTCTTTTCAGCACTGCAGCTAAAAGCAAACATTACAGGCTTTTAAGGCTGGAAAGTTACCAGAATTCCCCTGTCCCTTGGTGCTGTTTGCTGTGACTTGTATTAAATATAGAGGCAGATCATATCGTGCTATGTCTACCTAAGGGTTGGTTTCATTCTCTTCCTCCTCATGAGCTAACAAATGAGCCTTGAGAAGCTGTAGAGGAGGAATATCTGGGCGAATAATTTTGGAAAACATCATTAAGTTCCAGTCATCCCCAGTATTCATAGAGCCCTACAACAGTTGCTGTAAAGCTGAAGGTGGACAGGCTCCTTCCTCCCAAGAACACCTTATTTGCTTCTCAGTCCTGTAGCTCCTGCCTTGAGAGCTGTCCTGAGCACCCTAATCCCCAGGGGATAAGATGTGCACCATGGATCACCCTCAGCTCTGCAAAGGGCAGAGTGTCCTGCTTTCCTTACGGCTGACCTGCATTACAGCACTCCAGAGGTAATAAAACACCAATCTGTTGCCACACAATGGAGACAGGCAAAGTTATTGGTGTAAGAAAGATAAGGATTTAGAGAGTTGTATGCAACTGCAAGGTGTAGGAAGGCAGAAGGACTTGAAGCTGCTCTGCTCCTTTCTGGCAATACTTGATGTGGTGTGTGGCAAATTCTCCATAGATGCATTGTATTGTAGTGGAACCTCAGCAAAATTTCTACTTCTTACCTAAGCCCTTTAGTTCTTTTTAAATTTATAACTTCCTTCCTTAAAGCTTGCATCTGATCCTGGTGCAGAGGTATTTTATGTACCATGAATGTTTGCTACACTAAGATTTCAATGATCCATGAACTAGAGACCATTTCTTCTGGAATGCCTTTAGCTTATATTTTAAGCTAATATTCTTTTGCAATATGGAGATCATCACAAAAAGCAAGTTTATGGCTGTCTTGGACCTTGCAAAATTTGCTATAATGAAAATAACCCTTTTATGGCCTTTCCCCATACTACTGGCTGCTGTGCAAAAAAAGATAGGAATTACGTTCTTTATTAGTGAGGGTTATTGAGCCATAGTTGTCTTTGTATAGAGAGGAATATGGAAATGATGTTCTAGGTCTCAGAGCTGGAAGCAATATTGTTGATTCTGGCCAATAGCAGCATGAACATTATTTCTTCTGTCTATTTCTTGCTTGTGCTAACCACAGTTCTACTGGAGGCAAACAAAAATTGGGTATTTTTCTCAAAGCATGTGGCACCTATTATTTTAAGGAAATTTTTATCAGTAGCAATGAGTAAAGAAGAGCCCAATCAGTCACATCTCATAATTTTGCAATAACAGCACTAATTAAAAAAAAAATCAAGCATTCAAAGGATGATAGAAGATAACTGCTTTTAAATTGACAAATTTGTGCCATAATTTTCAAATTCTAATGCATTCAGCTATATCGAAGCATGAACATAACCCAGCTTTTGCAAGGTACTGAATGTTGGAACACCTATTTTTATTACATCTTTTAAGGTGCCTCGTTGGAAACAAATGGGCTCTGAGTCATTTTCATTGAGGAATTAAATGCTGTGTTCCTGCGTCGGTTTAAAATAACAAGAGATTATTAGTACCCAGGCTCACATTTCTATTGTTCTGAATCTATCTTATTCATAACCTACATTACTGATAAAAGGCCCAGACAGTGGAATTATATATTATGGAAATAGAAGTGTTAAACACTGTTTCCATGTGTTTTGGCAGTAATGACTCAGAGCTAAACGGGTGGCCCTAAATGTCTCCCTGCTTGTATGTTATAACCTGTGCCCTGCAGTTCTTTTGTGTTAAAAGCCCACCTCTCTGGCCTTTCTTTTCTGCAGAAGGTGTTCAGCTCACAGACGTCCATGCTGCTGGCACAGGTGGGATGTCACTTGCCTTGGGATTTCTGAAGGTGGAAATATAGTGAGAAAGGGGTTGTTATTGCAGCAAGGGATGTTGTGGACTCTCACATCTTTGTGTCACTGGGGTAGCCAGGTAGTGGATGAGCAGCAGCTGACACTAGGGCTTGTCTTGCAATCCAGGTAAGCAGCAGCTCTGCAGGGGTCTGATCTGTAGAGACATGTTCAGCAAAACCAAGTATCACCACAGACTTGTCCCCAGTTAGTATTATTTCTTTCCAAACTAGACACTTGACCTTTGCTAATAGCTGCAGGTTGAATGGTTTCCTAAAGTTTTACTGAAAATGATTGCATCGGGACTAGGTAAAGCACAAATATCTTTGAACTAGTATTACACGGTCTGCTTAAAGGTTCTTATTTTAAGAGTCAAAGTGCACTGAGAGTCTTAGTGCAACAGATTAGATCCTGAACATAATTCCTGTATGATTTAGCTTTCATCATCTTGAAAGCTATGACCCACTTTTGGAGCATATGCCTATGCTGCATTCAGAGCCATAAGTGCAATGCAGATGCACTGAACTGACCTTGAATAGAAGTGCTGAAGTGCCAAGAACAGCTGAGGTGCCTGCAATCACCCGGCTACAGCAGCAGCCATCCCAGGCCAAATTACTTTGATCCTTGGGTGGGTCTGAACTGCAAATTTTCTTGCCGTGCTCCCTTTTTTTTTCTTTTCCAAGGAAAAGATTTTGGTTTTGACAAATCAACAGTCTCATGAGAGGTTTCTTCCCAAATATTCCTGAAGCTGAACGGTCTCAAACACTTGCCATTCAGTGTGGAAATGCAGTGTCAGGATGCCACTAACTGCCTATGCTTTAAGGGAAGATGGTCACTACAACCTTAGGGTAGGACATAGACTTGGATTCTGCCACTTACTCTGTGTCTTTGGGCGAGTAATTTCAGGTCAGAGGGACCAAAATACAGAAATGATTGCTTAATTCCTGCTTAAGGCCTCCTACTGCAGTATCTTGGTCTTGCTTTTCCAGATTCCTGTCTATTTAACCTGACTTTCCAACCTCACTGTGTTGCTACCAAGAACTCATGAATTATGGTGTGAGGCAAATGGCAAAAGGTAGCTGAATTTCTAAGACAGATAAATATAGTAACCAAAACCAGGACAGGAGTAACCTGTTAAGTCTGCACAATGTGAGGTGAAGGCTGCACTTGGCCATGCCTGGTGCAATTCTCAGTTGGCTGAAGGACCTCAGCTCTGATGCACTTGAACACACAAGAGAACTGTGTCAGTGCACATCTTCTGTCCTAATGCTCTTATTATTTAGTTATTACTGGACCACAGAAAGGGGACTTTCCATTCCTTCTTTTCTCACTGCTGTCTGTCCACCTATGTAATTAACATAAATCTCAGGGTACAATGCACTGTCCCAGGTTGATAATTTCTACAAATTTCTCTTATCTCTTATTCCCTGGTTGTCTTTTTGTTCATAACCATATAGTATTCTCATTGTTATTTGTTTTTTTATATGCATTCAAAATAGATTCTTGGTTACCCTTGTGGGGAGGGACACATAAACTCAACTAATAGATATTGAGGCTTTACTTCCCTTAACTTTCTGGTACATTTCTTCTTCTCTCCCTGCCCTCCCCTTTCTCCTCCCTCCCACCCCCACCAATATTTTTTTAACCAGTAGGTCCCATTTCATAACATCCTATTTGTTATTATAAAGCTGCCTCCAAAATCTCCTCAGCTTGTATCCATCTCAGCAGTTGGTTTGCATTTTATTGGTGCTATTAGCTCTTATTGATTCCCCAGAGGTTTCAGTTAAATGTTCATGTAATTGCAGTGGAGAATAGTATACTAAATTCTTTGCATACTTAATGAAGATTTTATAGGAAATCTAAAAATAAAAATATTTGTATTAACAGTGGCACCATCTATTGTTTGTCCAATTCTTTCCATGATGAGCTCCTGTTCTCTATGCTTATAACTTATCCAAATGGTAACAATAGGGAATAAAAGTTTCCCTGCTGGGCATCTGCTCATTTAGCTGAAATTTAAGTGCATAAATAAAACAGTTCAGTTGCTTCCAAGAATGTGGCTAGAAAATACGTATTATTTTATGATGTTAATTTCTGTCTTTCATTTGGAAACTCCAGTTGGTCCGTATGCTTATAGGAGGGACATGAAACCAACTGTAGATGAATTTTGTATACTTTGTATCTCCAGAAAAATGAACCCAAATAGGGCCAAGTTGTAGACCTTTTAGGGGAAAAAAATGCAGCTAGCACGTTTTGTAAATCTCTGCTGCAGCTGTGTGCTAAATACCTTGAAAAGTCTGTTTGAGCTGCACACCATTCCTTCTGGGCTGTGTAATTGCAGCTCTGGGCTGTCATGGCCTTGGGTTCTGTTTTTCCTGGCCTCTTAATGTCCCTCTTTTTCTGACAGGTGGTAGTAAAGAGAGATAAGTTTGGTTTAAAAATCAGAGCTAGAGCTTGGACACGCGTGAGCCATTTTGGACAAGGATAGAGCAAGAGCAGAATGGGATAATGAGTGGAGATTTGGGCTGGGTGAGAAAATGTAGGAGGCTGGGACTGGGAATGAGAAGCCAGGAATGGGAAAAGGTCAGTCTGGAAGGGCTGGGAGCAAAAGAGGTCAAATTTGAGAAGGGCTGGGAGGAAAACCTGTGGCTGCTTATACACATTCCCTGCAAAGCTGATGGGAAATCCATGAGGGGCCATAGAATTTGATTAATCCACAGATAGATTTGACTCTTGCCTGTCCTCTCAGGGACAGGGCCATTGAGAACACAATCACCTGCAAAACACTCTGCAATGTCCTACAGTCCTCTGGCACTTGCTGAGCCAGTCAGCTCCAGCTCCTGACCATTCCCAAAATTAGGGGGCAGGGAATCAGTATTTTCAGGTGTTTTAAAAAAAGGAAGAATAGGCAAAAAATTTCTCTGCATTCCTACCTTCTCCCCATAGCATTATTTTAGAAGAACACGCAGGTTTGTTGTAAAAACCAGATATTCAAAAGGTAGGAACTCCTGGAATTCATAGAATCACTATGACTTTAATTTAGCTGTTGGCTCAGGATTTACATTACAGTTTCTGTTCATAAAAAAGAATTAATGGCTACAATGGAAAGCTTTGGATGCCCCAGGATCACTGACCACGGTCTGACTATGCTCAATATGGGCAAGCGCTGCACACAGGCCACCAGTAGTGTATGTGTACTGGTTATCCTGAAAATTAAATTCCTGAAGCAGGGTAAATTAAGAAAACAGTGTATGGGAAATGGAACAGAAGTGGAAAAATTAAAATAAACATGGAAATTTATTTCAGAGACGTTTATTCAGATGGAAAAGTGTCGCATTTTCCCCTTTGTTGATGAGGGACTAAGCATCAGTCATGATTCAGTGACAGAAGGAAATCAGTTGTTGAAAAGACATAACTTCTATAGGGAAAAAAAAAGAACAATCCATAAAAGTAAGAAGTCACCATGTGCCGAAAATAAGTAAGTAAAAACCTGCAAACGACAGCCAAGGATAATATGAAATCATTCAATTACTAGCAACAATGGCGATGGCTTAGGTCCATCACTAGAAAAAGCAGACAAAACCAATACCAGTGATGCAGAACAGGCAGAAATATTTAGGAATAATATTCTTTTCTTCAGAATAGAGCAGGGTGTGCTTGTATTCTGGCATAATCATACACAACTTTCAATGCATCAGCAGTTAAAGATGTTCAGAGAACACCGTGGAAGCAGAAAATTCCAGAAGACTGGGAAAATACCGAGTCTGTGCCAGAATTCAGAGGGTGTGACAAGCCACTAATTATAGCCTTGTTAGCTTACATCAGTTGTAGGCAAAATGACAGAGAAATGACATGGGCCTTCAAGGAACTGACATATACAAATATAATTATTGCCATCAATATAGTTTAGTGAAAATGAGTTATTGTAAAGCAAGCCTGATTTCACACTTGAGGAATTTATATAGTTAGCTGATAAAAGTACTGTAATATGTTTAGATTTATTAAGGCTTTTGGCTTAATACTGGGTGGTGTCCTGTTAAAAACATGAGCGCAGGCCAATTTTCGGAGATGTTATTGCAGATATGTTGCAAATACGAGGCGCACCTGGTAATTAGGCTTTAAATATATGCTTGTCTTGAAATCAGTCTTCTTCACTTCTCTGGTTAAATATCCATGACCTGACGAAAGTCAGGTAATTTGGAGATGCTGTCTGTGAATGAAAGATGCAGTGTTGCTGTGAATAAGTGCCTAGGATATGTACCTCCCACAGAGCTCAGGAAAGACATTTTATAAGTTTTGTGTGAATGTGAGTATCCTGAATCCTAGTTTTAACAAATTACAGTGTCCAAAATTAGGCACACTTGGTATAATCATCCACACAAAGCTAGTTTGAGGAGGTCCTACAGGCATTTAGAAGTTTGCTCTGAACAAGCCAAACTCATTCAAGGACTGGACCAAAAGCTCCCCATACTCCAGTGCTGGTGGGCAGTGCTTGCTGAGAGAGATGTGGAGCCCTGTGACTTGTCCTGTAAGAGATGCCGCTGCAGAAGGACTCGCTGGCCTGAAGGACAAGAAAGTGGCCATAGATGAAAGGTGTGAGGAGCTCGATGCTGGTTTGTGTGAACTTGAGCTGTGTTGTATGTACAAAAAGAAAGGCAGTTTGTAAGTTCAGAATTAAACTTCTGAAATGGTTTATGAAACGTGCCTCATTTTTGTGGACTGTAATTACAGAGCGGTATCTCATCAGAGCACAAGACACTATAGTAGCATTGTAGAAGCTTCTACAATATAGAAGCATTATAGTAGCAACCATCCTAATAATTGCCCAGCTTAACATCTTGGAAAGATCAATTGATTCTTTGCAAGGATAGAGGATTCAGAATGTTTTTTGTGAAAAAAACCAAAAAAACAACAAACAACCAAGAAACCAACCAAACAGTAAAGCATTGGTCTCAACATTTAGTTCCTATTTTCATTTTTTTTCTGTAAAAATAATCTCTATCCCCTACCCCTTCCTGTCATGGAAAGCCTTCCCTGACCAGCACTTTCTTTCTTACTTTATTTTTCTTCAGAGTACTAAGAATGTTTGTTTCACTTTCTTAGCTATTTTCATTCTTTCTAACCAGCTCTCTAGGCTCCCATGAATCAGATAAAGGATATACCCTTGTCCAAATATATGCCCAAATGAGTTCAGAGAAAGGCAGCAAGATCCCTGAAAGGTTTTTTACAGGGAATTCTGCTATTTCTCTTTCATTTATTAGAATCACTGAGGACAAGTAATCTGCATTACTGCTTGGGTGTTGTAGCAATAGCAGTGTTTTCAGTGCCATAGGCAACACATGGAAAAAACATCCCTGCTCTAACTGCTACATGTAATGTAGGCTGTACAGGCTGCTCTGTGTTTTAAATATTAACAGAGACCTGTAATATGTAAAACAGATCACAAGTGGGGGGATGGGTGAAGAATTGCTTTTCCTTCCCCTTCTCTCTGCATACACTTCACTGAGCTCTGCTGTTTGAATGTTCAGCTCCTATTGTTAAAAGTAAAGCGTGAGACATTAATTCTAAGAAAGCACTTGAAGGCACTTGAAGGTAAGGGAGATGGCTCAAACAAAACTGGGAGAGAACAGAAAAGGACATTCCTGTAGCTGTCCTTAAATGGGTGCACAGTGAGAATGTAAGGATGTCCCTTACAGACAGATTCTGCATGAAGCTGAGCACCCTTCACTGCTATCAGCTCCTGCAGCACGGAAGGATCTTCTGGCATCTCCCAGGAGACAAACCATTGGGGGACATCAGCCAGAACACTACCCATACCTGGGCACTTTCCTGGCCTTCACAACATGCAGGATATGAAAGTCTACAGCTAACAGGATTGCCTTAATTTTTTCCATGTCTGAGAGCAGGCTGTAACTCCACCTGCCAGTGAGAAGGAAAGGCATTCTGCTGGCTGTGCATTGCCCAATCTGACAGCGTGTATCTGGAAAAACAGGAGGAGGTAAAGTGAGGGGTGTTTTCTGCCCAGCACTGCAAGAACCTGAACTTACCCCGTGTGAACCATTTGTGAGGTCTTTTGCTGTCAGTCTTACTAGGAACACTGCACCCTATTTCTTCCCAAGAGAAATCTATTATTTCCATCGCGATCCTTGATACTATGCCTCTCACTTCAGGGTATGCACTCAGTCACCAAACATGCAGGCCTGTATATATGAAATATGATTTGATACTTTCAATGTAAGAGATTCTGGCCAGCAACTGTCTTCTTGCACACTTTTTAATAAAAATAAGAGGAACTTGCCCTAAACAACAATCCATCACTTGGTGTCAACTTTGGCAAAGACCGAGACGCTCTCACGCAATGGTGTGATTTGAAAAGTGAGAGGGACAAGGGACAAGTTACATGATGGAATTTGGAGGGAGGCTGAGGTGAGGAGTGCTACCTCTCTAGCAGGGTCCATCTCAGCATTTGTCTGCCTGAGGCTCCCACCGAGCTCCTGCTATGTCTGGTCACTTACTTGTACCTAGCACATGGCATTTTGGAGTGGTGGAAAGTTCACATCCCCATACTGTGATTGCAAGACCCAGACTTCACTGGAAGGCCCCAAGGGTCTGCTGTGTGAGGATTCTGCTCACCCCACAGATGCTGCAAGCTTGTGATGTAGTGCTGGGAAGTGCTCCCTGCTGCAGGTGTAGCAGCAAAGTCACATCTAGAAGAGCCATCTCACCTCCTCAGATCCCCCCCTCCGCATTTCCACTGCACCCCAGCTCAACCCATGCTTGGCTCCAGTGATCCAGCTCACAAGCTGGCAGCTAATGTCAAGTGACAACAGGATGGAGGCTTTGTTATGTGCTGGAAGAAGATAAGACTGCTCTAAACTAGGTGGTGCATTCTGTAACTTGCTGTGAGTAAAATGCCTCTAAAATACTGCTTACAAACTTATTTTGTATAGAGTTATTATAGTTATTTTAGATGTGTTAGTGAGTTATGACGAAACAGGATAACTTGCTGTTTTTCTTTCAAAGAAACTGGGACATGATATACTTCTTGCTAGTTATGTCAAAATTATTGGTTTTGGGAAGTTTAATATGAATTGTTGAATGCCTTGATCTTTATGGAAGGGATGAGGACATAAATTGCAATTAAATGGTAAACTTTGATCTTGATTCTTTGCTGCTGATTTTCAAGACCTGTACCATAGTACTTGCAGCATAGTAAACGTGGATTTAAGTTATTTTTAATCACCTGCAAGACACTATCAGCTGCTCTAGCATCATATATGAAATAGAAAAGAATCAAGTTTGCTCCAACACATGCATTTTCTCTGTAGTCATACAGCCACAGTTCTTGAAATACAAAGTATACTGAGTATGCCCTCCTGGGCCAGCACTTCCCACGGCCTTGTAGCAAGGCAACATTCCCAAATGGGCCAAAATCTGTCTATATAACACATACAGCTTCACTTCCATGGAACGTGATTTAAACTAAGTGATTAAACCTGAGAGTCCACATGACTTACTCTTCATAAAATATTGCATCTTTTCATCCTACTGATGTTTGTGGCCTATTAGGACAACCAAGGAGGAGGTTACTCTTTGCTTGTAAAAGTCTTATTCTGATGGTGCTGTTATTGTAAATAACTCTTGTTTCAGTGGCCCTGGACACATACTTGGAAAACGAAGATACCCCTTAGGGGTGGAACTCTTTTTGGGCAGAGAGGTGCTGGTGGTTGCAATGGATCCATATTTGTCCACATTATCAAAGCACATCTGGCTACTAATATGTTTTTGGATACAATTTCCCATTTAAGCACTGCGTGCATGGTGTGGTTTTTTTCCCAGTGGCAGGTACCCTCTTTGCAATTTCACCTTCAAATTTATTGCTGCCAGTTGACTGGTATCAGAAACATGGCTGGACTGAGTGAGGACAAGGCCTAAACACAGTGCTGGTCAACTAAAATTACTTACCTGACTTAAGTCAGCTGAGTGGTTTGCAACCACCAGGTTTGTGTTGGTTCACAGCTCTTCCTGAGTTCCCAGGTGTCTCAAGAACTTGTTTATACCAGAGAGATGGTCTGTGTGGTTTGCAGGGAATATTTTGGGGTTTGCATTTAGGTAGAGCTGTTCTTTTATTTCCACTGCTGCTTTTGGCCTTTAGGCCTTCACTTTCCCCTTCTACATTGCAATGGTTTACCAGGCAGTAGTTCTCCTTGGTCTGTGTTTCTGCTGTTCTTTAAAGGGATATGAAGCATTTTAACTGCTGTCTTTTCCATAATCATCAACATGGGTTTTACAAAGTCTTAGCCCTGTGTGCTCTACCTAGAAACCTGAATTCAGATGCTTGGCTGATGTCTTCTATCTCCTTGCATTTTCTGAATTTTGCAATAGACTGAGGACTCTTTGTTTTCATGTGTCTGTGCTAATAGTCTGATGTGGGTAGGAAATCAGGTTTGAGTAGTTTTTTTGCAACAGACATATAAACTGTATTATTTCAACAGCATACACTGGAGGCATTGTGAGGCTGCCAGCAATGTCTCTCCATAGATGTTGTCTCATTGCTATTGACAATAACCGATTGTCTTCTCTATTTTTGTTAGCAGACAGGTTATATCTTACTCTGATGGCTTCTTCCCCTACCAGATGCTGTTTCAAATTTTCAAAAAGGCAAACTTCTGGAAGACAATCCTTTCCCAGCTTAGGTATGTCTTTGTTTTACTCTCCATAGTTCAAACACCTATCAGGTCTTCCTGTTTCAAGAGCTAGGCTCCCATCACAGTTACAATGCCCTGAACCTCTGCTGAAGTTGATACAAGGTAAGAATGGCTATAGTTTTCACTCTATCACATTGCATATTTCAAGGTTGTCTGAAAAACTTAGAAGGAACTTAGAAGAAACTCTGTTTACAACTAATAATGTGAACTAAATTAGTATTTCAAATATGGGCATGTAAAAGCGTTGCCTTTAACTCTTCAGTGATTTTCAGTGTTTCAGTGATACTAAGTTTAATTTTAGATTTAGTTTACATTTAGGTCTATTTTCATGACCTGCTAGCTGAGAGCTGAGCTTGTGGTCATGATCTCTTGCAACTTCTGTCCTGTTGCATCAGTGTCTGTACAGAGCATCACTACCATGACAGTGGCAGTGAACCTTGCCAACTTGCCCAGTGTATGTGGTGGTATTTGAGATCGATTCTGTGGCAATTGAATCCCACCAACCATCACTCAGTGTGTGTTTTGAGCTTGCCCACCTGCTAGGTCTCAGGACACAGCAAGGGAGATGCTTCACTGAGCTCCCAGTGCTTGTCACAGTTAGTGGTGGGTACCAAGAAGTGCTTCTTTTTCTGTAGCAATCAAATAATTCTGTTCCCTAAAATAGAGAGCTTGCTAGAGTCTATGCAAGGATGAACCTTGTTTGTCTTCTGAGCAGTGACTATGCTGCTTACCTACTTTCTGAGCTCCTGCTTCATATATAAGCTTCCCTTGATCACATCTCCTATCAATTAATTGTTCTCTTCTTCCCCTCACCCTTTTTTTTTTCTTTCCTGAGTATTCTGAGAGGTAGGTGTTTGTAGATGGATTTTTCTTAACTATTTCCTGATATAGATTTCATTGCCTTTCAAACTCCTTTCACCAGCTTTGCTGCAAGGAAGCTGCAGTGCATTGTCTGCTCTGCGTAGGCTACTCATTTTCCTGGTGTGTCTGCACTGTGTAGGCTACTCATCCTTCTGGTGTGTCTGCTATGAACTGCTCGTCCCAGGAATGCTGTGAGCAGGGTCAGGAGTCTGTGCTCTAACTGAAAGGAGCATCTTTCACTCTGTGCCACCTGATGCTTCAGTCTGCACACTTTTTCTCTTCAGATTCCTGTAATAATTTTCTTTGTCCTGGTGCTGTTATGGTCATGCTACCAAGGATGTATAATGTGACCTGAGTTGTAGCTGCTGTTTTGTGTGGCACCAGACAGAGGGAGCCTCGCAGGTTGAGTGACGCACACTTTCTGTTTGACGTTTTACTTAATGCGTGCGTTGTTTCTGTCTCCAGACCAGACAGCTTGTCCACTGTGATATTCACGTGAAGAAAGCCTTGGTGTACCCTGACTGTGTCTGAGCTACTTCATGCAATTCCTTCTTCAGCACTACCTTAGAGCACATGGAGCCTGAGGTGAATGTCTTTATGCTGAAATAAAGTGAGGCTCTCGTGCTCCATGCTGTGAAAGTCACATGTCTAGCAAAGGACAGGTACCCATACTGAGGTCTCATGCTACCTTGTGAGGGACCAACTCCCTGCACATAAGTCCTCACCCAAGTCTGATCTTCACAAGTCACGTGGGCCTTTCCATTTGCCTTTTTTCTGCCAATTTAGAGTAATAGAAATTCCCTCTGAAACTCTAAGGCTCATGTCTCCCTTAGCTGTGGTACTTCCTGTGTATCTCTAATACGAGTTTTCTTGTCCCAGCCATGATGTGTGACCCAATTGGCAGAACAGTAACCTCTCTTCTGATACCATCCATAAGACTTCTTTCTGTATTTTTCTCTCCTCTGCTACACTCGTATCTGCTTGCTGAAGAGTATCCACTGTCTCCCTCTGAGAGTTAACTTTTAAGCTGTTATAGGTCTTATTGAAGAGTCAAACAAATGCAAATACTGTCACATAGGAAGTGGTGGGGGCAAGGAATGGAAGGGCTGCTTACAGTGACAGCTTGCCACTAGCTTAGTTTAGCTGCTGTGCCAGGATGTGCCCACTTAGTGATCTGACCAAAGTTAATACATGGAGCATGACCTTCTATATGCATCTGCATAGATAGGAAACTGGTGCTGGTGTGATTGATCTTTTTGTTTTCTGTAGTGCTGTAGTTTCTAATCCTTTGTATCTATAGGAACAGAGTTAGATCTGGCACAGTGCTCAGTCAGAGCAGAGAAAGTGAAGGCAATGTACAGCCTCAGCAGGTTTTTTTTTTCTTTCCACAACCTTGGTAACATGGACAGTTTTCAGAGTGTTAATTCCAGAAGTTTCAACTCAGTATCTGATAAGCACAGGTCATGCTTGCATTGCACCTCAGCTGCTCAGATCAAAGCGCAGTTTAAATCAGGCTTGATCCCTTAATACTGCTGTGTGCCCTTGCACTGCTATATAAAACCTACATCTTTAACTCCTGCTAGACCAAGTGTCTGCATAGCCTCACCCTTTCTGTAATCCTAGATGTCTTAAGAGGGAAGACTGTGCTGACTTGTCTGCCTTTGCCAGCCACAAGCCCTTCATGTGAGCCCAACAGGGCAGCCAAGGTGGGCACACCGTGTCTGCCTGCAAGCAGGATAACCTGGTGGCTCCTCTGGGCCTTGGGTACCTCCTGCAAAGGAGGACAAGTTGTCCTTCAAATAAGGCTGAGAAAGGTATTGCTGCTAATCCCCCTTCAGCAAGATGCTGTGAATCAATTCCCAGGATTAGTGTTATGGTGTGAGGTCAATAAAGAGAAAAAAAAAACATCTTTTTTTTGAAATCAAAATCAGCATTAGAAATAATTTTATCTTACCAGAAGTGCGGGAGGAATGGACATGGTGTTTCACTGGTGAGAAAACTTCCCAAACCTCACCAGAAGGCAGGCCTGCTTCCTGACTGTAAAGACCTGATGCTGGAAGAGGAATGTTTCATCTATGCTGCTTGAATGTTTAGTTCTATATTTAAAATTTTCAGATAAAATTCCACAATGTTGGGTAATTTAATACACAGGAAATCTCCCATGCAAAGTCATTTACTGAGTTATAAAACCTACAGTATTTCAGATTTCTCTAAGTGTATAAGAATATAGTACTTAGTTCATTAAACTTGAATTTAAGAAATTGCAGTTAAAATATAGGGGGAGCCTAGCAGTTAGTTCTTCTTATTCACAGTTTATTCAACTTGAATTGAATAATGTTTTTATTACTTACTGTTTATCAACACTTTTCTTTAAATTGCTGAGAAGATGTAGCTATTTATCTGTTTCTTTATGCTTTCCAGCAGCAATGCAAAGATTGCATGCAAGCTGGAATTAAGCATTTTAGCAAAACCAAAACATACTGTGACTAGTGGAAATTTGTGGGTAATATGATTTTAATAACCCACCAACAAGCTTTGCCAAAAGTAATGTGATATCTGGGCACAAATGTTGTGGTAATTGTTGGCTAACTTTGGCTAGGGGCTATTCCAAGGAATGCTGTCAAGAATTACTCTCTGGTGGATCCAAAATTTTCTTGAACTGGTAGTACACTGAATTAGTCATGCCAAAAACTAATATCTCTGCATCAAACATGAACTGGCAGTAGTAGGTATGAGGGGAATTTGCACTGGAGATGAAGCTCAGGGCTTGTATTTTAGGTGTAGTATAAATGTACTTACAGTAAGATAACCCCCCTCCTACCCATCTACCTTACAGCTCTTTCCTTAATGTAAGGCATCTCTTTAAAAACACTGCTATGCTGCTTGCTGACACTTTTGCAGTGATACAAAGCATATAAAACTTAAATGAAACATGCTGATACTGAGATCGCATCTTAATTATAAAGAACTAGTTTTTAATGGATGCTATGATATTTTCATATGAAAAGGTCCACCTCTAACACCCTTCCTGCCATTTTTTTAACACCTTTGCCCCCCAGTGCTCCTTCTGGTTGTGACTGCTAAACTCGCTGTGATGTCTCCGGTTCTTCAGAAAATTGGGATTATTTCCTTGTGGCAGTTAGGTCTTCCTTGTCCCTGTTGCACTTAGCGGTTGAACTTCCTGGAGCTGGGAAGGCTTTGGTTTAGTGTCAACCATTGATCACAACTCAGGGTAACTGAGTGAAATGTAATGGTCTGTAAAGCACAGGTCAGGGGTGATGACGTACAAGTCCTGTTTTAGCTTTGAACTCTGTAAACCCTGTGGGAACGCTCGGCCTCGCTCCTCTCCATCTCCCGGGCTCAGCTTTGCCAAGCTGCAGAGAGGAAGGGGGAAATAAACCAAACCCAGCATCGTCTATCGCTCGGAAAGGTTATCCCACCGGAAACCGAACGGATGGCGGCTCCTGTGCTTGGTTTGTCACTACAAATCACACCTTCGAGGGTGTCTCTTGGGCAGGCTGTGCCCAGGAGCCACAGACAGGCGTGAGCCAGCCCCTGCGGGAGAAGCACGGCACAGAAAGCCCTTCTGCAGGGCAGATGCTCCCCAGGGCCTCGCTCGGTGGCAACAGCCGCTGCAGCTTTTAGCGTCCCAACGAGGAAAGCCGAGCCCGCACACGCCGCTGCGGGCACACCTGCAGGCCCACACCGCCCCGCCGCCACCCAGGCAGCCCCTGAGCCCCGCTGGGGCACAGCTCGGCCGGGTGCCGGCAGAAGGGGCCCAAGCAGGCAGCGGGCAGGCCTCCCGGGCTGGCTTTACAAGGAAACGCTGTGGCAAGGAAACAATGGAGAGCCGCCCCCTCGCCGCCTTCCCCCTGGCACTTCCAGCGCCGGGAGCAGCGCGCGGCCGCTAGGTGGTGCCGCGGCGGGGAGCGGTGCCGGGAGGGGCGGAGCATGCGCAGTGGGCGCGCCTCGCCCGGGCAGCGCGCCTCCGCCCCCTGCCCGCGCCGCCGCTGCCGCGAGCGGGAGGAGGAGGAGGAGGAGGAGGAAGGNAACCTCCCTGTGAGGCGAGCACCCACTCCCCACCCTTTCGTTCGCCTTCCCCCGGGCCCGTCCTCACATGGAAGCCGAGCCCACCCCCATCTCTCCGTGGACCCCGTGCTTTCTTTATTCNGCAGGAAGCTGAAGGAGTTCCCGCGCAGCGCCGCCGCCGTCAGCCCCGACCTCTCGGACACGGTGCGGGCAGGTGAGCCCGGGCGAGCGGCCGGGGGTGCGCAGGGAGG